>JACCGJ010017500.1:0-13548 GCA_013407085.1 Atriophallophorus winterbourni
TCGGATCGTTTTACGTATCTCGGTAGTTGTATCAATAATTCTGCATCGTTAGATAACGAGGTCTCGGCGCGCATTTCTAAAGCGACCGTAGCATTCCGCAACCCAGGTCACCTCTGGCGTCAGAAAGGACTGTCTCTGCTACTCAAGGGTAGAGTCTATAAAGCGACAGTTCGGGCTGTGTTACTGTATGGGTGCGAAACCTGGACCTTACGTAAAGAACACATTCAGCGTCTCCAAGTAGTTGACAACCGGTGTCTCCGCAGCATTCTAGGTGTTAGCTGTTAGAATCGTATGCGCACCGATGCTCTCCGAAATAAGTTGTTTGGTAGTAATGTCGATATAGAGAAGCAGATCAACCTGCATAGGTTACGCTGGTTGGGTCGCGTTTTACGGATGCCGGACCACCGACTTCCGAAACAGATTCTTTTTGCGACGCCACATCCTGATTGGCGTAAATCTCGAGGTGGCCAAACCGTCACATGGCATAGGCAGCTAAAAATTCTTACTAGTAACCTTTCCAAAGTAGGCGCAGCGCGTCTTCCAGGCTGGTGTCCCCGCGATCATATATCGCAATGGTTAGTTACGCTTCAAGATATGTCCCGAAACCGTGTTCAATGGCGGTCTTGCACTAAGCATCTTCTTGGAGTGTTTGCATAACCTTGTATGTTGTCAAGCGGAGTGACGAGAAAAGCTTGTTATGATGCATGACAGTGGAAGCCGCAAGGAAGCTGCCGTGCTGATGTTGCTCTACTCGTTCACGAAACTTGTTTGAATGTATGTTCCATTCGAGGTGTAGGCACCTCTCCCCAGTTTGTTTGTGCTTACTCTTCTATAGAAGCCGTAGCAATTTAAGTCCCACCCTCCCCATCTTTTAGGATTTATACTTTTTCATTGTTGTAATGCATTACGCATGTTCGGTACGTTGCTACCTGTGTAAGGCTGTCCTTTGATGCTGACTGACTTCTATTTTAGCTTTCCAGACGATTAAATTCTAATTCTCGAGCCTTCATTATCCGGTTTTCTGTCCTTATCGAATTATTCAGTACCAACCCAATTTAGTAATGCCTTCAAAGCTAAATTTGAGAGGCTAATCTAATTAGAGTTATTTGTATGCATTTGTTTATCCGTTTTTCTCGTATCACTTGCTGCTCGGCACACTGGTTCAGAATTTGTGCTCCATGATGATGATGAGTTTGCTCGTAATGACAGCATTAACGAAATGATACATACAGAGAAGCAGGGAATCGATGTCCTAAATTATATTGATGAAGACTTATAGCATTCATAACTAGACTGTAGTGCACTCTATGATTACATCTCAATTGCAAATAATCTCACACATTTTGCCTGTGCTGATTAAAACCCAACTGCATTGATTCATCAATATCATTTTTGTAATCCGCAATTTCTGTTTCAGCTACACGCTGCTCACATCTATTCAGCAATTTTCGACCGCTCAAAATGGTATGAATCTTTATTATATATACCGGATATTTATGTATTAGATGCACTTTATGCTGCTGTTCAACAGACAAGGAAAAGTCCGATTACAAAGATGGTATTCTGCGTATCCGGAAAAAGAAAAAAAGAAAATTCTACGTGACCTCATTGGCATTGTCCTGAATCGACGACCAGTGATGTGCTCGTTCGTTGAATGGAGAAATTTGAAAATAGTTTACCGACGGTAAGTCTTACTTTCTTTAACTAATCACTTTTAGGTACGCAAGTTTATTTTTCTGTTGCGCTGTGGAGCTCCAAGACAACGAATTGTTGACGCTGGAGATTATTCACCGATACGTTGAACTGTTAGATCGGTATTTCGGAACGGTAAGCGTAGCAAAATATTCATTTACATGCATTTCCATCACACACACACACACACCACGACCGGTTTCGTGCTGTTTGCACTCATCAGGTAGGGACAGTAATATCTGGATCCGCATGCGCTTGAAGCGTAGCAGCTTATCTACAACTACTAATTTTTGTTATTATCCTCGTCAGTATGGGAGTGTTATAATCATTGCTACCATTTACGCTTGCCCTAACTAAAACACGATATGACGGAAAAGCATGCAAATGAATACGATATATTTTTGTTCCAAGAAATTATCCGTGATTCAGACCGATTTCATTTTCGGCTACATCGATTTTGCTTTAGAATTGTGTTTGAATTGTATTAATTTTACCAAAACCTTTTTGAATTTTTTTCTAATTATCCTCGCACAAAGTGAAAATTTTGATACCACCTTTTCTCTAAGAAATCATTACAACAACGGTAATGATTCCTTACAACAACGGTATTGCACGGGTGTGAAATCGTGCAGTATTTCCGTGCTGTGCGGCTAACATCGTGCTAAATTGATTGGCCACCGGTAGTGAGCTGCATGCTGAAACACGCTGGAGTCTCACTACCATTTCTTTTTTCTTTCTATTACTTTTGTCATATCTGTCTAGGCCTGGGCAACCTGACAGTATCTTAGCCAACATGCAGTCTCTGACTGTGCGTCACTTTGCCTGGATCAGACTTGTGCTTTCATACATACATACAACAACGGCATTTTTCCCATATGATTTATGCCGATATTTGTGTTGCTTGTGTTGGATTTTACCGGAAAAAAGTTACCGCTCGCCTTATTTGTTGGCCGTTTTCGTTAACGCTGTTACTTTTGCACCACGAAGGATAAGGGGATCGGTTAAAAAATAGAATTTAAGAAAGATCAAGCACTTCATTTTAATGGTGTGGTTGATTATGATTGCTTTCGACGTCTACGAGTTTTATTGACCTGTACAGCCAGAAAGTCCATTCACATTCACGGATTCCAAAAAGTTGTTCGACTGCTACTACTTCATTGCCCGGAAGTGCAATCATGCAGTACTTTGTGCTGTGCGGCTAACACAGTGCTAAATTGGTTGGCCACCGGTAGTGAGCTGCTTGTTGTAACAGGCTGGAGTCTCACTACCATTTCCTTTTTTTAACCTCCTCATATCTGGTTAGGCCTGGGCAACCCACGTGCAGTCTGACTGTGCGGCAATTTGCCTGGATCAGGCTTGTGCTTTCATACCATATATACCATTTGAGACGCGCGCCATATGGAAGCCTTTTATAGGCAGTGGGAGCTTATCCCCACTGCCACCCCCGGCTATGACAACCTTTGGAACCCCGGTAGAATGTATGCAAACTTTACTCATAAGTTTAACTCGCCATCGTTCATTTCATTTATACGGCAAACGTCTATCATAAGTGTATTAACTTTTTTTCTGAAATTCTATTATTTGACCACAATAATTTTATCTGCCAAATGTGTTGTTTTGAATGCTACCACCGACTGAACACACAACATAATCGCCAATTTATCGTCCGTTATTTTGGAAAAGCTGGCTTGTAAATGGTGGTTCAATATGTTTTGAACCCATACATTACACGCACCATATGGTCTGTTTCGTGTTCTTGGTCAGATGGCATATCTTCTTAACCAGTAAAATTTTCGGTTATATTTGGCTTCAAAAACGGTAGTTATTTCTGGTCTACATCAGTCAAACCTTTCTTTAAAAATGATCAGGTTTGCGAGCTGGATATCATCTTCCACTTTGAAAAGGCTTATTTTATTTTGGATGAATTTATATTGGCCGGGGAAGTACAAGAAACCGGAAAGGACAGTGCTTTGAATAACGTGGATATGCAGGATTTATTGCAACAGGTAAGTCCCAACTGCGAAAATGAGACATCACTACTCCTTTCTATCTATCTTGAGGCGTCATTTCTTTGGTCTGTTTACTTACCTTCCGGTCATTGGGTGTGGTTTTTCACTCGAGATTTTCCGTTTATTTGTTCCAAGTTCGCTTGATCTTGTGCATTATAGACGCTTTCTCTTTTCGTCGGTATAAGCAGCTCGGTACCTGTCTTCCTGTAAAGTCGGATTCGCCTTATCATCCTCGCCGTTTTGTGAAAAGAAGGATTTAAAGCGATACACCCGATACACATGCTTAATCACATGCGGTGTAAAATGCGTACCGATATTTAACCTGACGGCACCAAGTTATCATCTTTTGTCTCGCTTGATACCATTTGCTACCAATATACTACCACGTAATGCTACTGGCCGCTCTGACACTGGACTAGGCCTAGTTACTGCAGCACAGGACAATCCTCGTTACTACTGACAGGCCTTCAGATTTTCAAGCCGCCTGACAGTATCTTCGTTTACGTGTAGTCTGATTGTGTGGTACTTTGCCTGCCTCTGCCACCTCTTAGAATCCACCCACCTAATCCTTTGCTTTTTAAGCTATTACTAAGAAATTGGATCACTTTGTATTCCTTAACGTGGTGCACAAGATTTTGTAATAAGTTCCACATAATGGCAACTCGATTTTTTGCCCGAATTAAAATGCCCTCGAAATGCAAAGTTTGTATGAACAACTTCTTTTCCATGTCGATTCATTTTTTTCACTGTTTGCTGTTCATTCGAGCAACCGGGTGCAGTATTTTTCGATTCATTTTACACATTTTTCGCTTTCTAATGCCGACTACTAATAAACCAGTTTAACTTTTCACCACATGATCAAGGATGAACTTCCTCCCGGGTTTTTTGAAGATGAAGGTTGGCCATATGCCCGTTCTTTCCTCGTTGTTCCTGCATGCTATTTGTCCGTTTTTTTTACCGTTCTACCATTTGTCTTAATCGATTGATGATGAAGAAGAGCTATGAATCAATTGAAGCACGCTATGCATCTGTTTTTGTTATTAACACAATGGATTGTACTCTCTTGTTTAAATCATCTGTTTTTTTTCCGTTGTCTGTGGTGTGCATGTGTCTGTTTCGTTGTGCTAATAACTTGGTACTGGTGTTTTCTCACTGGATGTGAGCATGCTCTCTGGGTGTTTCAATGCGTGTTATTGATGCATTTTCAAACGCTATTATCATCTTTTCTAGGAGGAGTGTAAGACCAAAGAACAAGAGGCCGACATTGCTGTATTGGATACGGCACTGATGGATACAAATTCACCATTTTAATCGGCAACCTCGTGTTCTTTGTACATACGATCAATCAATTGATGGCTGTGTATAATTCGTGCTCGTGGCTGTGGTTTTTAAACGATATATTCATGTTTCAACGGCTTTTATTATTGTCAGTCTTTTGTATTGCTTGTTATTTTCTTGGGTTTTTGGGAAACTGCTGCAATAAAGCTTTCGTGCCATTCAGTGTTTCTTTACTTGCCCATTGTCGTGCTTGCAGAAAATTACCGTGTGATAATTGGACAGCTCGTCTTACTTTTTACCTTCGTGCTTCTAGCCAACAAACTGATTCGCCGGCTTCATTAGGGTCTCAGATCACGCCAGCATACGCGGGTCGATCTTATTCGGTCACATTTCCACCTTCAAAAGCTGTAGACGATTATGTAGTCCCATGTCATAAATGACGCTTCAGTGTGTGAATTATCTGTCAAGTGAATTTAAATAATCCTCGATGCACGCGCAGTATATTCACTACCATGAATTGCTAAGCGTTGTACTGACCCATCTAATTTATTTTACACGTTTGTGTAGAACCTGTCCATGTCCAACACCGCATGGTGTCTGGTATACAATTGCACACAACTGAGGCGTTCACTTTGAACTTATTATTTCCATTATGTTTTAGCAAGCATTAACAACGCTTGTTATTTACTTTAATCAAGCATTAGACCCTCATGGAACATACATATCGACAGGGTTTCTCCATTCAGCTAGATCATTTAATAAACTCTTCGGGTGTGCGAACTATGTGCTGGTTTTAAATGTTCCACTCAAGATCTACCGCACACCAATTGTACGGCTCTTGGTTGAAACCAATAATCGGACAGCAGCTTAAAGAACAGCTACCACGTCAGGCAACCTCAATATGTATTGGTCAATTCAACTGTTCCTGTGGAGCAATATACATTGGGCGTACGACGCGGAAACAGGTAAAGCGAATGTCTGAGCATCCAATTTGGTTAAGCAAGGGCTGTTCTAAGAAGCGAATACTTCGATTCTAGCTCGTCTGATTGACACGAGGCACCTAGTAACCCTTTCATGCCTGAATTATTTTCTAACCCGAAATAAAATATTTTTTCTTCGGAAACGAGTTGCCCAGGGGTGAAATAACACAAATAATCTAAAAAGTTTGTGATATTCACATAATTGAAAAAATGACAAAATGTAACCAATTGGTTACATCCGGCATAAGTCACCAGCGTACGATTTTGGTGACTTCTGCCGGATGTAACATAAAGGTTACATCTATTTAAACGCAACGCATTTCGAAGATTTTCTGATTTATTCCATTTTTTTTACATAATGTCTTTGTAGGCATGACTAAGTTTATACTGGAACAAAATTTATAATAACTGAGACTTTCACACGATTTTTATTCGGCTCACAAAACTGCGAATTGTGAGGATACGTTCGAAACCCGTACCAGCACATACTTTCTCTTTCACTGTGGACAAGTCAATGACTTTGCTGTCACTCGCCAGGTTTCCGATTCATAGATTCATAGATGACGTTGCTTCTGAATATGCGGAGGCACCTAGTAACCCTTAAAAAGGCGTTCTCAGCCGTTTACACGGTTCCTAAGAACGTGTCTCGATGAGCTGGCTGAAACGTCTGATGAATAGCTAAGGCGATTGCAATAAAAATATTTAGACCAAATTTATACGTCCAAAAACTAGTTCGTGATTTTTCATTGTCTTGACCAACATCCATATTGACCAAACAATTTCAAGTAAGAACACGTGACATTAATTTAGGGGTTTATTGGTTTCTTACGCTTGTATTGTGAAGTTTGAGGAGAAATACCGAAAGGGAATTCCTTCTTTTTCTTCATGTCTCTCGCTGAATATATGGAAGTTTTTCGCCGATTTCTGCACAATTTATTCAGACTTGGCAATTTGCATTGAATACATCGTTTCACCAGCTGACACGGAATCACTACGATTCTGATTTGAACACGTTGTATGAACCTTAGGTAACAGTTGTTTAACTTTCAACCTTTCTGCAAGGAAGTAATATGCGTAATCGACAGTCTTGGCCCCATCGATTGTGTAGTTCATCGGATGATAATTAAAAAATCACTGCAATGCTGTGATGTATGTTGCCAATAATTTTCACGGCCTATTTCTTCATCCTATTGTATCCTACTTTCTTTAAATCATTCCAATATCACGTACCATGCAGTCTTCAACGGTACAGACTCCGCATGTTGTCAGAACTGGACCAGCCTCTAGCACACTGTTGCCATTTAAATCTGTTTAAGTCTTATGCTACGTTGGTTATTGTAACGTGTTACCTAAAAGTGTATCACTCGCCATAGTTCACATTTGGAATATACTATGCATGTTTTGCATATGCAATCGTCAACCACCATTATGAAGATTTGTTTATGAAATAAACAATGTAAGTATGGGGATATACGCAACAACAAAACATAAAAAAACCATCCAATTTGAAGCTACTGTCAAATAGGGGTTGTACAACGAACTGTTGTGTTTAAATTGAAAACCACTTATTGGTTTACGATCAAATTTTGAAGTGCTCATTAATAAATAGAGTTGTTTCGCTAACACTAATTAATTTGTAGTGGAGAGGTCTTCGTGCCATTCCCACTGGCAAAAACGGTACGTCCGAGCAACCCCGATTATGGAGTTTCGCAGGCTTCAACCCGCCAGAGTGTAAGGCTGAGCGTCAACCTGGGACACAGCATTTATAATCACCCTGATCAAATGTTAAAGCGCTTATCAATAAACTGGTGGTAATGCTCACGCTAATTTGTATATTGCTCCGATTGCCAGTTCGTAAGTGCTACATCGTTAGATCCCGTGGCCGGTTTGATGGAATAAAGGATTAAGCCATTGTGTTCACTTTCAATTCCTGGTCACAGCTGACCTATTTCACTGCGTTAGTCAAACAAAATAGGTTCTATCAATGCGAAAACAATGATTGCTTATTAATTAAATGGGCTATACGCGAGCTAGAATTGGATTTTTCCATTAAAAATTAGTCGCGGTGGAACAACTTCCGCAAAACCGGTCAACTTTATCTTTAAACGGATACAATGACCTAAAACTGTCCGAGGTTTCTACTTATCTGCATAACGTTTTTTGGGTCAATGACGCAGTGGATCCGATTAACGATTTCAAAACCAGTACCCGTGTTTTACGTAACAGAAATCTGTTATCTGTTTCAAATTACTCGACAAGTAAATTACTTTACCGGAAACCGGTTCGGTGCATCATTATATTAGTTGATTTAGCTTTTCACCACCAACATTTACTATCATTAGATTGTCAAGTTCAAGGATTATTGTTTGATAAATGAATGCTTTTCCACACCATATAATTACGGTGTGAATTAAATTAAAACATCAAAGCTACGTCTCACAAATAACGTTCGTTTACACGTAGAAATAATGTTCCTTTGAAAGTTGCCATGCACGGAGAGTCAATCGCGTTTTTAAGTAGGCACGCACGACGAAAGTTGTCACCGGTAATTAATTCTTAGAATTAGGATGTATTGCGTGTAATTTTCTCATCAGTCATAATTTTAAGTGAGGATATCCTCTCGGTGTATCCGCCTTTGGCTAAAGTGGCACAGACCCAGCCGTCGCAGTCTTTTATCCTACAAAGTATTACAAAATAGTTCAACGTTATCGCACGTGATAACCTTTTTTCGAAGTAAGCCATATTTTCCCACGAGCAAGAAGTCCAGGTCTGTACATAACACTGCATCATTGAACGAAGGTGGACGTTCATTATCCTCGATTGCGTTACTGGCGAAAATCTTTCAAATATTCCAAAACAATCTGCTGGTCTGTCTGTAAACATTCATGCATTCTGCTAATCCGTAATCCGATCTCAGTTTACGGAGCTACATACTAAGCTTTTAGTTCCAACTCAATTCGCTCCATAACTTTTGAGATCACTGGAATGAGTGTAACAATTGACCTTGACATCTGTTCCGTTCACGCGTGCTACGTGGCTGTTCTTCTATACCGTAGTACACGTTTTGGCTTCCGCGATAAAATCTTCACTGTCATTTGTGTTTTCTCTTACCTTCGTGGGACTTTATTCTAATAGTCAGTCTACTACACATTCAAAAGAATACGGCTGCGCTTATCGCGATCGTTTGGTCCCGTTCGGTCTTGATTTTACCCACTCTGACCAGGGAAAACACCTTTCCAAGCCACTTTCTTTAATCCGGCTTTTGAGATGGACGGTTTTGAGACATTTTTATCACTTCCCTGGGTATCATCACGGAACAATGTAACATTTTCAGGGGCGCGGTTTAATGATGGTGAGATTGAACATATTCTTTCGTTTACTTCAGACGTTTCAGGCTTGATGCATGGTTGTATCAAATTTATCATTTTTCCAAACTGTTCTTCCAGTTGTGTCAATCTACTCTCTATTGTATGAGGCTCTTTTCCCACGTAGGGACGTAAACTCTTGCGATGGCCATTTATAGTTGAATCTCTGCAGCCATTACAGAAATAACAAAAGGATGGATAGTGCAGGTGTAATTCGCAAAAGAACATTTAACCGAAACACTATCACTGCTTACCGAATCCAGACACTTGGCGTAGAGGTCACGCCGGTTCCGTGTCACTGTCGGGTCAACAGTCCTCGCAGATGTAGCTTGATCGATCGATATTTTGGCCTGTGTTGGATCTCGTGACGCGGCCACGCATGTTCGTAGAATGAATTGTGCTGGCCGGCTGAACGTTGGGTGTCTTACCGACTGATCGACGTGGTTGTTTTCGAACTCGTGATGCCATCATTTACAAATGATCCATGATAACTCGTAAACTACACAGGATAGAATGCAAAATCGGGCATCTAAATGCGTAACTCGATGCGATCTTTGCAATGATTGCAAAACCTTGCTGACAAAATCGAAACGTATGAATTTCGATATCAATTGTCGAAAGAAACACAGAGAAGCTAATATAGTTGTTGTTTTTGTGCTTCGGTATTCATGATACAGTAACGCGACGTCCTTGAAAGAAGCATCGATCGATGCGTTTCTGTTCCTCACAAACATGTGTAGTTGCAGCTAGGAAAATCCATAGATAATAATCATTGGCTTGGTATAGAAAATATGCTCTGGAATACCACTGGGTCCACAAATGTACAGGAATATTTTGCAAATCCAAGCCTGTGGAGCTATGCAGAGTCATTTTCGGATTTCGCGTCCTTATTTGACATTTCATTTCCGCTGTCAATTCTATTGAGCACAATACCCGTTATAAATGTATTGTAATGTATTCTTTTCATAGACATGACAAGTTAAAGTGATTTATTTAATGTATCTCGACATTGGTATCAATTTGATAATGTCTCTGTGAGATGTCGATAAGTGTGGCATTTGTGACGACTCCATTTATCAATTTAGGTCAACTGTTACAGTAGACTGACATTCCGCTAAAACTCAACGCTTGAATTCCCACAACAAGTTTTGATGCTAGCTAAGTATGATCAAACACAGCACATAATTAGATCCACCTCCCTCTACCAAATGTTCGCTATTGGACGTTACTGTGGATTTTCGATAATCGTATCCGTAATAATATTTATTGTTTTGATATTGTCGCGGTGTGAAATGTGTTAGCGTGGAGTGCTAATCACGAGATTCCGCATGATATAGGGAACACCACCATCCGGTACAAGAACAGAGCATGAAGCACCGACTCGACGGACGACGACAATCGCGAACCCGTATTAATTCAGTTGCACTGCATGAGAACGATTCGATCGACAACATTCTCGGGAACATGAGGAGCTGGGCAACGTCGGTCGCTATCGATCGATATACAATTCGACAGGGTAGGTCAAGGAAGTTTAGGGTCATGGAGGCTTGATGTGGATTAGTTGACACGAAATCTTTTGATAAATCAGATCTCTTCAAGATTCAAGAATTTATGGTCACAAAAAGCACATAGCTCCACAATTACCAGATCATATTAAATATTTGTTCATGAAAAGGGATTAAAAATAATTATGCAATGTCAATTATGGTGCAGTTGAATAATAACAATGAGTCAATACGCAAGTGCCAGTAAATCGTTATGCCACAAATAAGTATCCAAATTTCGAATGAACGTTTCGATGCTGGGAGCGATGAAAAGGGTTTCTGAGAGGGCATCCGAAAGGAAACAGACACGTACACAATAAAAATATCGACGACAGCTGATACGAGAGTGGGGGATTCGTAGTGTCGCTGAGTGGCTGCGTGTATGTCATGAACCACGGTATTCGAATAAATGTTTTAAAGGATGATGTGGGGCGTGATATTTTGTATATTATTAACACATCACTTCGAAGGCTTCTTTGAACGGGAGTAGGGAGTCTCAGGTTTTGCTATCGTTCCTCGTACGTTAGTTTCCGGAAACCACTTACGAGTTTGGTTGTACGATGGTATATTTAATCAAGCAATAATATATCATTTTATAACCACGGAGTCCAAGCTTGTGATGCATGCTCCATGGTTGGAATTAAGTAGGCTTTCATGATGATGGGCAACGTTCCAGGCGAGACGGTTCTGAAAATCCGTCGCACATACCTAAAAGCTTGGAAGCACGCTTGTAGATGACCTCACAATGCATGAAGTTCTTCAGGCTGCCGCATACCCAGACTCCGAGATCCCTGTCCAACTCGGTCCATCTTTAAATCGTCTGCCCAAAGTGCTATTGGTACTGAAATGGCTTAACAAATTGCAACACCTTGCATTTTTGAAATTGAATGGCAGCTTATTCCATACCGGCCATTCATGGAGAGCATCTAAATCACTTTGCAGCTGTACACAGTCCGCAGTTGATTTTATCCGCGTCCAAAGTTGGATATCATCAGCAAAGAGAAACACCTTGCATGAGAGCGTCTCTGGTACGGAACCTTGCGGTACGCCACTAGAAGCATCAATAGCCTGTGATTGTACCCCGTTGATTCGAACGATCGTCTTGCGCCCACTGAGGTAACTTTCAAACAATACTAGTAGCTGTCCGCTGATACCCATCTGCTTTAACTTTTGTAGCAGTCGAAAGTGACCAACTCGGTCAAAAGCTTTAGACATATCCAGGTAGAAAGAGTGGATTCTAGCTCCTTTATCAACCGTTTGGGTCCAGTCGTTAAACACCGTTACCAATTTTGTCAAACATTAGCGAGAAAACCATGCTGCGCTACAGATTGTGATTCTACGTGATGAACTATATTTTCCGTCACTATACACTCTCGAACTTTGGATATCACAGAAAGTAAGGTGACAGGACGGTAGTTTGCAGGATCTGAATGTCTATCACCCAGTATATAAGTTAAATTACCCCTGTCTTCCACTCTGTTGGCACCACACCTTCGGTTAGAGAATGTTTAAACAATTCACTAAATGATTAACACTTCCTGATGGGCACAGGATTTTAGTACAGTTGGGGATTTCCTATGGTTCATTCGACACAAATGTCATTGTTTAATCGCTGAATTGATCTCTATCTCAGTCAGCTATGCGTCACAGTCGATGGCGGCAATTCTTCAATCGACCTAATCGTTAACGGACTAAATACTTCACAATAAAATTGAACGAGAGCATCAGCTGTTTCCTTTGCTGAAACCCTGAATCCATTCTCAGTAAGCACAGCAAACACCCCTGGTTTCACGCTCGATCGATTATTGGCAATCCGATATAGCAATTCAATATTTCCTCCCATTTTCAAAGATAGAAAGCGATGGTAGTTTTGTTTGTCTTCCTTGATGAGAGCGTTCACTTGGTTTCGAAATCTGCCGAATTTTTGCTATGAAGCATCAGTACCGGTATTTCTGTGTTGAACCCAAGCCCGATACATTTTTCGTGCGACTACGAAGCTTAAAGTGAAAGTCACTTGCCCGTCGTCCATCAAAAAATCGCGAATTTTGATATATGTTTGACTGAAGTCTTTCTATGAGTGCAGTGCAATATGTTTCGGTGATGTGATAATCAAGCACTCGCCAATTTATTAGCCCAAGCGCTTCACGTAAACCCTATAGTCGATCCTTTTGGATAGTTTTGCGGACTAACGTACTCGTCTAACGCTGCATACATATTCAAAGCCTAACACAAGATGATCACTTCGACCGAGGGGGGCAATGTAGTCAACACCCTAAACTGCTGTAGTCTCGATAGTAAGGATTGCATCCATAACGGACCTCAACTCTGATCCCCTTTAAGTGAATAACATCGGACATATGTTTATGCAATGGAAAGATGTCGATCAGCTCACAGAATTGATGAGTGCGTGTAGAGGATGATCTGATCTGCCAAAATGATGCGGAAGGTTGAATCTCCCATGACCTGTAATTGAGAGCTTCGCATCTCTCCGGCGTAGTGTAGATCCTCTAATAACATGTCGTATTATGCTAATGATGCGTAACAGGTGACAGACCTCATCTTTTGACTTATCGCCTTTTGGCAAACCGTACACATGCAGCACGATTCGCGTTGTTTTCTTTTCGGGGTCATTCGGTCGGGGTTGTGAGCAGCACTGTGCAGTGGTGTGTACAAGTAGTGG
>JACCGJ010017502.1:0-30374 GCA_013407085.1 Atriophallophorus winterbourni
CGCTCCTTATTATAATTGTTTCATTGTTGTCGGGTCATGACATCCAGACATCTAATGACTTTTGTTCTGTTAGTCCAAAGGCAATCTTACGTGCCGTGTTCCTAAGTTTGATACAGGGATTTACTCAATGACGCAATGAGTTGTAAGAATCATTGTGTTGTGACTTTCCATGTAAACATTTTGTAAAAAGCGGAAGGTGTTGACTGAACACTGGTGTTTTCTTCACAACAAAATACCCAACAAGCGGACTAATCCGCCTGTATCAAATTCCATGCATTGGGGGTGATATGATAAATAAAATCGCATTAACATTTATTGATTTATTTACTACTTCATATCATTTTTCTAAGCAGCCATTAATTTGTGTGACAGCTTGTTCTAACTAATTTATTCCAGTTATTTATGTGATGTAATCATACAGCCCAATTGGTTGGCATGCGATCAATAGAGTTCTATCCGATTGAACTACGAGTAAATGTGCCTAAAACGCAAATTATGAGAAAAATTCATTTGTGCTATGTAAGAATATTACAAATAAAATAATTCTCAACATAATCTGGTGTAATGTATTGTGTAACTTGTATTGGATTACGCTCAAACGCTTCTAATCTCATGTACATAGATAAGATAAATTGCTAATATTTCGGCAGTAAATCGACACCTTCGACACGGCTTGAGGAGAGAATACATTGAAACGATCTAAGTCAAGTTAGGTAACGACAGCTCGATTAATCGCATATACTTCCATGTTTCAGTGTCCTAAAGAACTCAATCGATTCTACTCTGGTGGATCAAGGTCCAATTACGGATTATCGTCAAGAAATGGCCATATTCTACGTGGTCTTTTTCATTGTGTTCCCTTTCTTCTTTGTCAACATCTTCGTCGCCCTGATCATCATCACGTTTCAAAAGCAAGGTGAAAATGAACTGATGGAAATGGAGATTGATAAAAATCAGGTTTGAACTTCACCTATTCAGTTGTCACAAGATTAAACAATTAAAGTTCATTGTCTATGTTTGGTTTCTACAGATCGAAGCATTATATTGTTATTTGTATTTGCACATTTTCATCATACACACCCCGACCGGTTCCGGGCTGTTTGCACTCATTGTTTAAAAATAATGCGATCAGGATCAGAGTACCATCGAGCAGTGAAAAATTGATAGACAATGCTCAAACATTAGAGCAACTGCTGGATCACGCTGAAAGGAACAACCTGTTGAATCACACGTATGTTGATGAAGTTAAACCTAAACATACATCCACATTTCCCCGTAGTTAGATCACGTACACACACACGACCGATCTCGTGCAGTTAGCAGTCAGCAGGTTGGAAGAATATGAAGAGGATCCGCATGCATTAAAACAATGGAGGAATTGTAAACAAAGTTTGAGCTTGCAAGCCACTGTTGGATGAAGCTGTCGCAACATAGACGCATAAATGTGTAAATGGTTGCTGTGACACATAAGGTATCGAATAACAGGACTTTGCATGTTCATTAATTGTGCTCTTCGCCTGATAAAACCATTATGAGAAAGAACGAAATATTTTGTACAGAAAATGCTATGCAATCGGTTATAGCAGCTTTTGGGTAACGTTTTACTTCTGACACAAAAGCTTCGTCAGTATAAGGGTAATAATCAAGTCAGGTAGTATGACCATCTTCTACTTGGCCTGGGTGGTTTCACGTCCCGTAGGTATGGCCATGATCAGTGATAGAATGCCTATTACGGTAAGTATTCCCATCAACACGATACAACTGAACAGGGTTATGGTCGGTTGACACTGTGGAATGCTACTTAGTCATGTTCCTTGGCCTGATTCTAACCCTTGGCCCGACGAAGCTTGTGTGTCAGAAGCAAAATGTTACCTAAAAACTACTTTAACCGATTACATACACATTTCTTTCCATTAAAATGGCAAGATCAGTCATAAACTTATTCCAATCAATTCACGAGGATATTCATTTCATCTAATCACGTCTGGGCACGTGCTTACTTGTTCTTCATTATTAATTGAAAAATAAACTTGCTCTCGAGTGAAATCTATTCCCGTAAGCAACCCTCCACCGATATTCTATATACTACTGTTAATTTAAAACTAAACAGCTCACATAATCAATTGAAGCGAAGTTTCAAACAGGGATTCATATCTCGCATGTCAATCGCAATTAGCATTCTGGAAGTTTGACAGCATTTTGTGACTCAACTAAGTCGATGCAGGTCAATAATCACGGAAATTCATCTAACAACAACATACAAACTTTTCGAACTATGTTAGGAGCCTATCCAACAACTTATCCAAGCGCAACTTGTTTACCATTCTCCCACTGTTTTAAGCGCTCGGATCCAGATAATATGTCCCTACCTGGTGAGTGCCAACATCACGAAACCGATCGTGGTGTTTGTGTGTGATGGAAATGCATGCAGATGAGCTTTTATATTCATGGTCATGGGTTTTAAACCCAGTCAACATGAGTGGAGGCTCATGTGATTGAACAGGTTGGTCGTAGCAACTTTAGCCAACATTGGCATACCGCGCAACTTGTTTATCATTCTTCCACTGTTTCAAGCGCATGCATTTTTATTCATGATCATGTTTTTAAACTCTATCCACATGTGTTTGCGCACTTGATTGAACCATATCCAACAGTGGCATACAAGCGCCGTTATTGGTTACTTAAATAGCAAAAAATTCGTATAAAGCCACGTGCAAATGATTTACTTAGCAAAGTTATTTCGTTGTAGTCGTTAACTCTTATACTCAATATTTAAGATTTAGTTGATGATAAATTACGTTCACCTGAATGTGTATGGAAGTCCGATACATTATTCCTAAATGGCTCATGCTTTTCAAAGCCCACGTTCATGTGAATTTACGCGATTATATTATTATAGTCATGTCTCTGTGCGATCGCTTGGTATTTTGATAACATGTACGATCAACTTTAACAGCGTTTCCTTGTTTACTCAGAAACGGTGTATTGACTACGCCATCAACGCGAGACCATTGTGTCGTTACATGCCGAAAAATCGGCATTCGATAAAATATCGCATCTGGAGATTGGTGGTATCGACACAATTCGAGTACTATATCATGGTGATGATTGCCATCAATACTTTAATTCTCATGATGAAGGTGAGTATCGACATCAAATTTGGCCCATCCTCAATCTATTCAAGCGAAACAAAACACTTGAAGAAAGCGAATGAATTCATTTTTCGGTATTTCACATCAGGCTTTGCAATATAAGCGCAAGAAAATTTAAATAAATCTGATCAACATCAACCATTATTCAAGCCAGCTGAAATCATTCGTTCGACTGGGCGGCTAGGTTTGAATGATCACGTGGTCACGCATTTATCACGTGATGACAGCGCGGTGCACAGCCCGACTGGCTGTAATGGCTGTGCACCGACTACGTCCCTGTAAAAATGATGCACACAGTTTAAGACATTATCACTGCTCCAACACAATCGACAATTTGGCAGATGAAGTAACTTTAATATATTTATCCGAAATCGGTTTGGAAATGCTGTATGTTGCGTAAAATAATCGGCGATAAATTGTGCCCACAGACAAGAATTCATTTATTTGTGATCATTTTGGAATGTTAATCACGTGTAGTCAAATCGTTTTGCAACAGATGTGTCCGAATTTCAAATGATTGTCTCAACGCTAGGGACTTTACTTTACTTTTACTTTTGTGTGACTATCTCCTCCTGGAGGATGAGTCGGCTTCGTTGACGTCACGGATTGCAGCCACCCACGCTCGGCGGTTAGAAGCGAGATCCGCGCAGATTTTAAGCCAGGTCCGGTCCCATGTGCGCCATCCGTAAACCGATCGTAGACCATTCTGCGCAGGGTGTCGGCGATAGTGTCACCCTGGTTAGTTCAGCGTCCGAGTGTCTCAGGATGTGGCCAAACGGTAACAATAGTTTCAGGAAGCACATTGCAAAGGAAACTAACACATAATAGAAGTATGGACGACGGTTAACTTGTGGGTAGGTAGTTTGTAATGTCGCTGAGTGGCTGTGTGCATGTCGATGCTCACTGTATTTGAATACATGTGTTAATGCAAGATTTGGAGTATGCAATATTTTGTATGACAGTATTACATCACTCTGAATGCTTCTTTAATTAAAGCTGAGGAGGCTCACTCGTTGCATTAGTTTATCGATGGCTCCTGGAAACCACATACGATTGTGGTTGCACGATGGTACATTATATGAAGGTGTTGATACACCAATCGAGAAGAATCAACTGCATACTAAAACAGGCTGATCGGAAAAACTACCAAGGCTGTTACGTTAAAATTTCATTTATTCTCATGATAACACACGATGCGTTGCGACGTATTTGTAGACAAAACGTAACCTGCTTCAGATTTGAGAATAAGACTAGCATTTTCAATCCTCTTGTACAATTTTCACCCTTATAATTCGATCGTGAAACTTCTTCATGAAATTTGCGTGACACGATTAAGATGTTTCACTGAAAATTCTTGTAAACGCATGTAGTCATTCTTATTCTACATCTACTTGTATTTCGAAAATAATCGTTCCTTTAGTTGTTTAGTGTATTAAAGTAAAAGAAAATCTACTTCACCATACGCTTTATTTTAATTTATGAAATAATAATTCCTAAGAAATAAACCATCTCATATTATGTTAAATCTGTTACAGTACCATCGTCAAGAGAACAAACTACATGAGGTCAGAACATTGGACAGGGAGCTGCAAATGTACCACAATTATTGCAACACCCTCTTGTACTTTAATTCTGCATTCACTGTAATGTTTTCCATTGAATGTATGCTGAAAATCGTCGCGTTCGGACCAAAGGTACGTATTAATAAAATAAATTGAACATGTAACGCCATTTAACATACATTATTTGTCATGTTCGTACAGCAAATGAAGTTTTACGTGGTAACCCACATTGACCATTTTCTCAGATTTCAATAGATACGATATATCGTTTTGACACACGGGTTGATAACTTCTCGCTTAAACTTTCTTAGTATCATTTTGTACATTCTTCATGCGTTTATTATTCCTCTTTCCACATGTCGATAGAACTACTTCCGGGATCGGTGGAATATTTTCGACTTTATAACCGTTATTGGAAGCATCACTGACGTGCTGGTATCTGAATTGCAGGTAAGAATCAAACCCCAGTTACTTTTAAAAACGTTCTTGCGTCACTAACGATTTTCGTAAATACTCTGGCACATTCCTTTCTTATCTAGTAGATCTGGAAATTAAATTAGTATTTATCGATCCACTCAAATGTAAAGATCGGTTAAAGATCTACCGGAAATACAAAGCACTGTTAAACGATGTAACGTTAATCAACCTATAGAATCCAAAGAAACTGCTTATGGGAATTGAAATAAAATAGCCTACCTTTAGCTATGTCCCACTTACAGTGCAAAAGACTTCTGCAAAAGAGTATGAAATTTCTTTACATTAACCCCACGAGTTGGAAAGAACTTGTTCTTGACCGTTCACTTTGAAAGCACCGTCTCAAACGTTATTTTCCTGTTGGTTAAGAGTAGCTGCTTCTCTCGGCTGATAAACGAAGATCATGTCGATAGTTTTCAAAGACCACCGAGCGTTATGGAGGTCTTGAGAGAGATTCAAACTTTTCTTGTGAGCTGGCAAGTAGTTACAAAACGTCATGCACTTGCGATGTGCATCCATAGTCGACAACGACCACAGAAATCCAGCAAGAAGCGTTGCTTCATATAGGTAGCATTCTTGTGGTTATGCACACTCTATATGTCGCCCAGTGCACACAAGCACTGTGATTTGTTATGAGGTAATCACGCTTTCGCAGTAAACTGCACCTTCAATCCGACGAACGTATATGATGAAAGCCTCACACATTTGAGTCTCTTGGTATCCCAATTGCTCAAATGAACAAATTCAGTATACCAATGCATGCAATTCTCCATTTGGAAAATACATATTCAATTGATATCGCTGAAAGTTATAGTCGTGATAAAAGTATTGATCACACACAATACTATTAACTGACCGAAATTCGGAATTGGTCTATCGAAACTAAGATGTCTCAATGGCAAGCATTACACACAATTCGTTTCAGCTATTAAATAAATAAATAAATTGTAGAATTGTAGTAGTAATGTTTACCAGCGTGTGTAACTTTAAATTTAGCACTTAATACGCATTGCTATTTCAGGAGTCCGCTTTTCTCAGTCTGGGCTTTCTTCGATTGTTTCGCGCGGCAAGGCTGATCAAGTTGCTCAAACAAGGCTACAGCATTCGTATCATCTTCTGGACTTTCATACAATCAATCAAAGCGCTTCCCTACGTTTGCCTTTTGATCGCCATACTGTTCTTTATTTCTTGTATCATTGGGATGCAAGTAAGTTACGGACGTTTCAAGGTTACATCTGGTGCTTTGATTAAGTGAAGAAACCAATCATTTTCTTAACCTGCTTAATCGGAATCTGATACTTTGCTCTTTGAGGTTATCACAACAAAAAAATCGCATGCTCGAGAAACACAATTCGTGCTTTATCACATTGCGCTTTACAAACGTACACCAAAACAAACAAACAAACAAACAAATACCACAAATTGAACTGGTCGTCTGAATTGTGACAAATGGCCATTCAAGGTTACGATTGTTAATTATACCCAAAAAAATAATTTCTTTAATTACTAAAGGCTCTGCGTACAAGGCATTTTTCATGTGTGTGTAACGAGTTTGTAATGAATGATTAATATTTAATAGGACTGACTCATGTGTATTTTACAAGCCAAGGCAGATTGAGTGTACTCAATGAATTGGTTCGCTATCCTGTAAAAAAAGCGTAGACGGCAATTACTTTTGCTGGTAGGCAGTATATATGCCTAAATCTCGTACACAATAAAAGTCTTACACACTAAGGCTTCTATTCGGTAAAACTCTTTCAATGTTGACCATTTTAAGCGGACGATGGTCAACTGTCATGCTAAGAATTTTCTTTATTTATCACATATTCATGCGACATCGTTCAATGCAATCTCACAACATGAATAGTCACTCTAATTCGTCACTGATTTTCAGGTATTCGGCAACATCAAAGTTGACCCGTTCTCTCAGATCAACGATCACAACAATTTCCGAACATTCGCAAACGGTTTGACATTATTATTCAGGTGCGTTACGGATTGAACCTGTTAAATATAATAATCTAGTTTTAAGCAAGTCGGAGTGGTCTATCACCATGGTTGGGGTCCCTGCGATCTGACAATGCTAGCTAAGGTTCGTGTACATGGGAAGTCTTTGTATGCCTCTAGCTAGCGTGATTGAATTACCTCAGGTGACGTCAAGTGGATTAGTCATGATGGCTTGTGTGTGATTGATGGCAGTGAAAGTATCAAGAAAAATGTTGTGTTGATGCCGCAATTCATCATGGTGTAGCTGTTATGCTATTGCAAGTGCTATAGCTCCCCATGTTCAACAATCCCAAGCCGATATTTGCCATTGATGAAATGATAGAAAAAATATCTCAGTTTGAAACTTAACGTTCGTGAATCGTAAATAGGTCTCCCTAGGTGAGAAAAAAGGTAGTTTTATCTTTTGCTTATTCAATGAAATTTAAATTAAAGTGAGGCTTCCTCCTGATCACCGAGTGAACAGTATTTCTCAGCAATGTTGGAAGGAGATTGATATCGATTTCTGATCACATCCAAATGTACGCCCGAGAGTGTCGGTGTGTTTGATTGTGACACTGTTTATCGCCCTCAGAGGTAACATTTCAGCTGGACATATTTATGCGATATATGGTGTGCATCAGCGCTCGTCCCATGGGCCCCATTGATTTGGGTATGGAAGCTTCACTTATAATTTGCATAATGATAGAAAAAATATTCAGTGAACAACACATCGAGGTTGATTACAAACTGAGTTTTTATCATTTTTACTGCATAATATCGTGCAGCCTATTATGTAATTTCGAATATCTAAAAGTTTTTTGCCCTGGTGAAATTTTCTGGGAAATTGTATATAACCGCTTGTCATCAACTGCTTCCTCACTTCCATCAAAGGTGAACTCGTGACTGAAAGAGCAAAACAACTGCTGTTTAAGAACACAGAATATTGACTGCCAAGCAATTAAAGCTAAAATCACACACTACTGATAACACGCTTCGATATCTCGGGAACAATAGGTATGTAAGAAATTGAACATTCGTGGATCTATTACTCAACCTAAAATTAAAATCTTACAACTAAAACGAATTCGATGTTTCGTGCAAGTTGTGCTGTGCTACTGCATCATGATTACACGTCCATACCTTCCGGGAAAAGAATCAGAATCACTCTGTGTCTAACGACACATCTTCTTGGATTGATCGAAGCAATTTCCAGCGGAAAGCTAATTGGTTTCTTTATGCAAACATTGACGTGGTACCCTCAGCTACGTGTATTCGAAATAAGCTGGAAAATTAGCACAATCAGCTTAAGCAAGGTTGAACTATATTCGCTGAGTTTTTCAAAGTTCACGAAACAGGTCAAGTAGTTCGATGTCCTTGACAATTTTACGGTGGTAAATCACTACCTCCACTGCTCTATACACGAACTATAACTCAGTTGGACTAGTGTGAGCGCAGGGAAATGATCCTGAAAACGAGTATTTTATAGCTTTTGGTCAATGGTCGAATGAAAGAGGAAACCAGAGTTGGGTGTTGAATGCGGTAGCGGACACAACACGATTTAGGCGATCGATCGCGGTTCGGATGCACTTTTACGCATGACCTTGACCGTGTTAGCTGAACGATGAGCGATTTTTCGGGTGTTGGTAAAGCGCGTTCGGCTGATGGCGCGATATCCACAACACTCCGTGCGCGCGGAAACTTAGTTTGCTACCTCTAAGTGATGGGCGCAAATTTTCAAAAAGTATGTGTAGCAGTGTGTTGTTGATTGGCTTCATTCACCAACAATTGTGATCTGAAAATATCTTTTTCGAAGCATCACCTGAAATAACGGTCTAAGCATTTGTTCATGTAACGTATTTCTGCCTCATATAATTTTGTTTCAACATATTTAAAACATTCTAAATTCACTTTGGCACAATCGCAGGTGTGCCACTGGTGAAAGCTGGCAAGAAATCATGCTCGCTTGTGAAGCAGGTCGACCATGCGAAGGCTCGGGTGAATCCTGTGGCAGCACATTCACCTATCCGTATTTTGTCACCTTCAACTTTCTGTGCACCTTCTTGATGCTCAATTTGTTCGTCGCGGTGATCATGGACAATTTCGACTACTTGACCAGAGATTCGTCAATACTGGGCCCGCATCACTTGGATGAGTTCATTCGCGTTTGGGCTGAGTACGATCCGGGTGCACGGTAAGTAAAATTCGTGGTGCTTGCATCACATTCACTTGCACTCCACAAACGGTTTCTAACTGCTCGCAATCATCAGGTGTATACGGTATGATTAGGTACAGTGAGCCTTGTAAAAGTGGAAGAGTGGTAAACAAGGTTAGACTCTGGTGCCACGGTATAATAGGGTTCGTACGACTAACCACGATGTTCAAACACAAAATCACATAATGATTCCTGGTCACTCGCTCAAGGCGCTGATGGATGGCGAAAGTAATGTGTTTCTCACATCCCGCGAACCTACACACCACAACCGGTTTCTGGCTGTTTACCGTCATCAGGTGAAGACAGTAGGATTAGATTTAGTGAGCCTTGAAACAGTGGTAATTTGGTAGACAATTTTGATTTAACCCTTAACTGCCCAATTTCATTTCTAGGCTGAATACGCTACACGTCCATCTCTCGCAAACTCTCGAAAGCACACTGGCGTTATATGCCGGATGATTGCTGTATCTCTGTATGAAACTGGTACTAGACTTGTATTGAACAAGTGAAAACCCAAAGGAAACGATTTGAACCGATCACTGTTTATTTATACAACTTTTAATTAGCGTACCGAATTCGTTACTGTGGGCAGTAAAGGGTTAATTGTTGAAAAAATAATCTCATTTTGACTAAGATATTTTGAGGTTAAATGGCTAAATAAAGTTGGATAGAGAGGCGATGCAGATGACAACAAAAGGTGCTTCAACTGACTACAGGTTTGGTCTAATTGATTAATAATCACCTCATCTTGACAAACATTTCCTAAATGGAATAAATGGCCTTCAAAACGAAATCTGGAAAACCAGAGAAACGGCGTTGCTTCCGTCACTATACAGATTGTAAAAAAAGTCGTTTGCATTTTTTTTCTAGAGCTGAAGACAAACAATTATCTTCTTACTTGGTGGTATTTTCATCTGAAACAACTGAGAGAGAAGCTGTTTCTACTTACGGTTGATAATATATCTACGTCATCAGCGTATTTAAAATCGAAGATTTATGCTATCCAAGGTGTGAGGAGAAGATCAATCCTGGAATACTACTTCCTGTGAAGTTTCTTATGTGAGCACTGCATCTGAGTTCTGAGTTCACTATTTAATTAAGAGAACGATTACTGTCGGAACCGATATTGTAGTAGACTACATCTGATTGAAATCACTGACAACAATAATTCTGCTGATGCTCGTGTGTAACCACTAAGTATAATTCACCTGGCCACGGAGATGCACAAACCATTCAACCATATTAGGTTCGGTCTAACCTCGATAATTTTAAGCATTGTATTATTCGTATAATTTTTTGTTTTATGTCACCTGCTGATTCCATTTCTCACTATTCGTATGCAGGGGATACATTCATCATAAAGATATGTATGAAATGCTGCGAAACATGGAACCTCCGGTTGGATTTGGGAAAAATTGTCCATATCGATTAGCCTATCGAGTGAGTTTCGTTAACATGGCAGATGAACTAAAAATGTTAATGCTTTTTCTTGTCCATCACACCGGAACCCTGACTACTTACTTCCCGTTTTAATTCATCTATTAATTGAAGTCACGTGACTTTCGACAGAAAATCATATTCCTCTGGAATATTTATTCTGGGTAATGTGGGCACACGGCTGGATTGCATGATTGATAATATATAACTTACAGTTAAAACTTGAGAGTATTCAATCGATATGAACGGGACTGTAAAGCTTCGTCAAGTGACTGATTCACCACTGCTGAACACTATTTAGGTTAACCAGTACACCATTTCAACTAATTCACTTCACGTATTACCGGCACCCTGCCATAAAATATTGAACTTAACAAGCAGATCAGGAAAGTATCACGTTCCGTTTGAACTTCAGCGCCTGCGTCAGACACAAAATTACCACAAAGGCAATGGAAAATATTGTACGTGTGTAGTAAACGTCACTTGCACCGTGGGTGCGCCAAGTAGCAAATTCCAAAGTATATCCTAATGCTGGTCTATAAAACATGTTCCCGCTACTTAGTTTCCACCATCTCTAAATAATGGAAATAAATATCTTCTGTTCAAAGTATCTGCTCTACCGGAAGCTGGATTCAGGAAGTTACTCCTTGGATAAGCTTCGCACGCGTGACACGAAAGCCTGTCGACATTGAACATGTGAGGCGAAAAGAACTAGGTCTCAACCTGTTACTTTGAAGTCCTAGTATAAAGCTTCATCTTTATGATGGAAAAATGCTTATGCTGTTGACTGCTACCGAGCGAAGGTGACGCGTAAATCAGATAAACGATTACAACTGAGCGGTTAATACATCTCACTGTAAAAGTCGCAGCAGATATTTTTACTCTCGAATCGGACTGCATAAACGTCAAATTCTCATTTGCTTGACCCGGCATCCATGGTCGAAATCGAGTAAAAGAGGCCAACACAAGAACGCTGAAGTGTTCTAATAAGCCTCCCCTTCCAAGTGACAATTATAGCTGACACAGTCCTGAAATTTTACATACTTTATTGTTCTCTACGTATCAACATATAGAAATGCACCCCGAAGCCCCCGTCTGTGCTTTCGCAGTATTAGCTTGAACTTGGCAGCTCCCTTTCTACGCAAGTCGACTTCCATTATGACGGCGAAACATCAAAGCTTGGTATAAATGAAAACCTTCATTGTTTACGAAGTTGACGGTGGAGCATTCAGACTTGGCGTCTAATATTTTGAACGGGATTTAGAACGCTGATTAGAATTTCTAAATATAATTAATAAGACTTAATGGATGATCGTTTAATGCTCACAGTTGTGAATCGATAGAGTCTAACGCTGGAACTCCAACAGGAACAAGTTGTATTTCTTGAAGTAGAATAAGCTTCGCACAATACACCGTGGGTGATATAGATTTCAATATCTCGCTTCAGAAATTGGTTCGCATGAATATGCCGGTCAACGAGGCGGGCTGTGTGCATTTCAGCACGACGCTGTTCGCGCTCATTCGTGAATCGCTTTGCATAAAAATGGGTCTGACCGAATATATGGATAAAAAAGACGATGAACTCCGAGAGACCATTTGTAAAATGTGGCCCGTTCGAGGGAGAAAAATGCTGAACATACTCCTGCCTCCAGATTCTGGTGGGTATACTTTTTGGCTGATTATTTATTTTGTATTAATTATTTATACATGGCTATTGATTCATTTGATCTATTTTTTACCATTAAGTCTTACAAATGTTATTGGAGATAGCGCTTAGTTTGAAATAGGTAATCATCGTAAAGCGCCAAATATGGTGAGATGTATTTTGTTGTTGCTTACATCCCATGCACTCCATTACCAGTTTTCTTCTGTTTACTGGCATCACTTGAATGCGAAAAAATTAGACTTGAAACTGTGAAACGATAGTATACAAGTGGACTTTTAAGCTACTGTTTAAAAGGGCTGGTACAACGAACCGCGATGCTCAAAAAGAATCACAGAGTGATTGTACGAATCATATTAAACAGTATTTTCAAAGTCTAACTTTTTTGCCCTGTTACAAGGCTCACTAAACCTAATGTTACTCTCTCCACCTGATGAAGGCCAACAGGCAGAAACTGGTTGTGGTGTGTAAGTGTGTGGTATGAGATACACATTACAATAGTATACAATGTTTGATTGTGAAACCGACGTTCGATATGGTTCGCGACGCAAAACACAAGTTTCAAATGCTAAATCATACTGATCATTTACATGCATTTCCATACTTGCAAATGAGCAATATTGCTCATGATCATGGGTTTAAACCCGATCCACATGTGTTTGGGCACATGTGGTTGAACAGGTGGGCCGTGCCAACCTTCAACGGTTTTAATCATTCCGCATTGTTGATTGGATATACGTCGTAATTTTTCTCCGTAAGAATTTGTTTCACTTGGAACTATTTGCCTGAAGAAATCACACGATCAGAATCTGTTGAGGTTTTAGCTTCCAAACTCGATGAGTTTATGACGAACCATGCGGTATGCGAATGTCTCTATTGATTTTTGAGATATTTTATATTATTTTATATATATTTTTTTATGTTCCATATACCTTGTCATCCTAGGGTTATTGTTAAGCTTAATGCTTTTTCTACCATACAGTTTTCTGAGTTCTGAGTTCTGAGGTACACAACAGCGGCATACAAGCGCAACTGGTTTACCAAATTACAAATTTAACGCAGAACGATACATGAAATAAATGGGTTTTGTTGTTCTTCTCATGTCTTTCGAATACAATACTACAGGTCTGTGCTGATTGATCTCAGTAGTAGGTTTCTAAATTGTTTTAAAGCCGGTTCACGTTGAAATTTTGCTTTCATTCAGTTGGGTTTTGGCTGTTCCTTGTGTTCAAATTTAGTAGCATGAGTGAAAATATATGTTCCGCGTATATCAACATTAAAAATAGACCTGTCATAGTATATTAGTCTAGATACACCAGTGCCTATTATTTTTGCAATACTTTGATAAAGAATCAACATGGGCAAGTTACCAAACACTGATTCAGGTTTAAATGAGCTTTTCATGGATGCCACACGTATTTAGAATTTGCATGATCCCCAGTGGGATCGACCACCATTTACACTACATGAAACGAGATTGTGCAAGACAATCCGTCTGTATTAATTCTCTAATACCTCAAACGAATTATTTATCGTTGCGCCAGTAATCAACGATAACTGGTGCTGCATTAAAGCGATTGTGGGACTTAGCTTTGTCCCCATATGAAGATAAATTTCGTGTTGCTCTTACATGGTTGATTCGAAGCTCTAAGGAGGAGAATGATTGAGTGATTGATTGATTGTGTGCTCACAATCGAGGGTTTCGCCTCGACAATTACGGTTTAGTACAAAGTCAGAACGGCGTTTGACTGCCAAGTAACGGATACACGTACCAGATGAGTGGCAACAGCCAGGCAACCGATCGTGTGCTTCCGTTCTGGTTTGTGATAATACTATACTACTTAAATATAAATTCTGACTTCAGTTAGAAATGATGGGATGTAAGTTTAAAATTATTCTTCAACCTCTGCTTTAGAATCTTTTTTTGAAACTCACTAATTAAATTTTTCTGGATTTCCAACGACCAATTCTCAAACTGATCAACATAATGTATTCCCAACAGAATTAATCTATCACAAAATGACGGTTGGGAAGATTTATGCCAGTTATTTGATTATCGAGAATTGGCGAACAAAACGTGCCTTCCAAGGAAAAGGTGGAACCGCGGTAAGTGGCGTTGAGTTCTTTTTCCTCCTAAATAAATTGAACCTCCATTATCACAGATGATTTCCCAAATGGACACCGCCGTATGTTGGGATTGTTAGGCGTTGATTGGCTTAAATGAGGAGACGGCGTTTTCAAGGAAGATGAGTTTTCGATTGAATTGTGAACAATAGCATCAAAGCGCTTTACAAAATAGGTGGTCGTACACATTTCCCTTGTTATGTAAGCACTTCAAGAACCACAGTCATTGGATTTAATTCAACATAATTGGTGCTTTGGCTTGTCCCTCAAAGGGCGTCGACCACAAAACACATTGCATTTCATTCAACACTATTAAAAAAGGCTGAGTTACGCTTTTATATTCTGAAGTTAACGAGCCACCAAATGTTTTTATACATGATAAGATTACATAATTTCGATGTGATCTTTGTTGAATATTCTCTCTTATGTGAACAACACATTCTTTCTTATCGTTTCAACAAATACAAAGCCGATGATCGAATCAGCTCCTTAATCTGACCGTTCTCCCAACATGTTTACCGTGAACTCATTAAACACGATTTGCACCTGTGTGTTGAACTCTTTGTAAATTTAGAATGCACATTGAGGCTATAATCAATTTAGCTCACCAAATAAAACCCCTGTTTAATCCTGTCACGTGTCAAACATTTGGATCCTGTTTAGAAAGTTTCAATGGCAAACACAGCGCATTTTTATTGCCTAACATGTGCTGAAACAGCTTTATGAATATAACCAGGGCCACTAATTCACTGAAAATAAGTCCACTCACCTAACGTAGATGGTACGAACATCGGTACGAATTAGATCGGTTGTTGGAACGCGTCCAGGTTCTACGCGACCATCACAAGTGCATAATTCCGTAGGCGCCAACATATCACATATCGAGCTATATTAGGTGTCCTTCTAGTCCTATCTCGTCCCTGATACCCATAGTGTCGGTGCTAGGAGACACATGTGATGTGACCATCTCATTGGACAGGGTTTTGTCAACCGCAGTGAATTTTACGAATGTTCACAAAACACCTCGTTCATGCATAGTTATACATTGTTTATCAAGTAAGCAGATGATGCAGATTGAACCACAAATGTCATCGGATCGTGTTTGCCGCAACTTCACCGTGGCACTTAATATGGGACATTAACATTCCTTGTCCGGTCACTGCGGCCCACAGGGCCAGTGCTTATCTTCATTTTCTTTAGCTCGACGCTACTTCTGTGGGATGATTTTATCAACTTGGCAGAGTTCCAGGCAGTTATTTACCTGAACGATTTTCGTACCCATTATACAACTGGATGTGGTGGGGATGTGAGTTAAACACACTTCCCGAGTGGAATTCGAACACAGACAGTCAACTGCAACTCAGACGTCCTAACCAGTAGGCTAATTCTGCTCTAGATATAGAAATAATAGCTTATGCAATCAATGAATTTCACAAGATGTGGTTTGGTATGGAATAAGTTTTAATTCCTTTGATATGGATGAATTTTTGTATCAACAAGCAATTCACGGTTGATTTACGTGAATATTGCATTGTTTTGATGATGGAATTGTGTTCAACATACAGTCTGTAAAAATTTTAAACCTCCCTTTTGCTAACGGAAGTGAATTTCCGCTTGCCTTGATCTGCATGCTTTTGCGAGTGGGAACATTGAGTATACTCTGGGCTGAGTTGTTTGGATGATTAATGCGTGCCATTTGTCATGTCTATGCAATTGCTAAATCAGGCGAACGCAGAATCAAAAAAGGCATTAAACAACTATAAGTCACATTTCATGGTAGGGTAGCTGAAACTGGAGGCTTTTACGTGGCATGGATGTGATTTCGTAGTGGCTGAATTTCAATTGAATTCAACAAATTAGGCATTGTTAAGTTGATGCGTATGGGGCAAATAAGCGGTGAGGGTTTCCTTCCTTCAGCAAGCTATCCACCGTGTTATTGATGACGATTTGCATTCCACTATTTGGTGATACAGTGGTTGATTCGTCGCTGTAAAAGGGGAGATATTGATTATGCTTAGAATCGGAAATCACCGAACCCGTTAACTAAATTCCAATGTTTGCCTCAGAAATGTTGATATCATGGATAAGCGGAAAATTCGCGTTTGTTCGTGTTCAGCATAGCTGGTCTTGTATGCAACGTAGCTAAAGTAGTAATTTAATTTCCATTCCCGTAAAGTCCATATTTATTCTGTCTACGCTTTCTGTTTTGATCTCTCAACGTTAAGCTGAATTTTCAATCTATATTCTCTCATATACTAACTTATATATCACAGTGTTCATCTGTCAAATTTCCGGCACTCCTGTCAAGCTCAAAAATAGTATAAGCATCATTTCTCGCGCAATCTCCCTTTCTAATAATGTCATTCTAAAAACCATTTTGAAACAGCACGATTCCTAATGAGATCGATTTATCGATTTTATACTCAAAGACACGTCCCACCTACTGTACCACGAATACTACAAATTCAAGTTTCTTCAATGATTCCATAAAATTAAATTATATGACCAACCCGGAACGCCTTTATATAGAAGCTTCATTATTCTATTCGCAGCAACATATATTTGTCAAAAAGTAACTTCTTATTGAATATTTTCTGTCAAATTCATCTCATTAGATCGTTGAAGTGCCCTCAAATAAGACGTGCAAACTAATTAATTTCTCCACTCGCTTTTTCCTCCTTTTTTCGTTAAAGTTTAACGCTATCCCTTTGTAAATGCACCATTTATTCGTATTAACTGAGGCCAATTTTGGACGCGCCATTTTGAACAAATTACGAGAAACAGGAATTGTTGTGAAAATTTTGTCACAAACCTTTTGGTTACATCAATTACAAATAAACTTGATCATGCGTGGAAAGTTTGATACCGGATTACATCTAGGTTACAACATATCATGTTGGGTTTCAAAGTTAATGTGTATGCAATTACCAACTTGTATTAAAATATTGTTTTATCTGGTGCCTGATTCGCGTACTTTTTTGCAGAAATCAGCAAGCATTTTGGCTCGGTTTTTTGGCGCAGTACAAAGAAATGTCCCAAAATCAGAAACCGGATCAGAAGAGGAAGAAAAACAAGGGTGAGTGATTGATGCAACGCGCACGCACATATATTGTGCTGTGTGATTGTCCGTTGTTCACATGGGGAGGTATGAATTTAGTTGATTCAAAACGCGAGGTATGGTTTCATGATGAACATTTCACCATCAATGTTTCCATTAAATAGATTTGTTGAGATTAGAACTTTTCGTAATTTGTTGAACTGCATACCAACAAGAGTTCGCTCCAGTTTTTTTCATTAGAGGGTACTCGTATGCGGATGTGAGTATGCGTATTTACGTCTCGAACTGAATAAGGAATTTAACTGAAATGCTGAACACTCGTTAGCATTTTGTCAAGCAGAGTTTTATAAATTTTGATGCCCTTGAAATTGAATGCTCGGAAAATCGTACCCTACCATTTGAAAAATACTTACCAGATTAGGTGGTCTTTTTGTGACCATTTTCAAATTCTGCCAAAAAGCTTTCTCCTCCTTGCTACGATAATAATAATAATAAGTTTCCTCATTTTTATCGGTTCATAGATGTACAATTTGCCTGACTAGGTGAAACAGTATCTTTGCTATTATGATAGTTTTTTCCTCTTAATGATTTACTATTCGAACTTCATCATGGTGTACGTTGCTAGAGTATATTGTAAATTTCTTGCACATCCTATTCGTTGAAGTCAAAAGAAGATCTAGTTCCACCCGAAGCGGAGGATATGCACTGCTGATGAGCTCAAATAAGAGCGAAACTTGAGTCCAATGCTTCCATTATGGACCGTCGTGATCAACTTTGTGAATAGTTCGATGGGCCTGGCACGGATCTAGTCTGTTCTGTTCTGCCTCAGCCGTCCATTGTAAGCTGCCGCTCTTACCATTGGTCTGTGTCCGCGTCGATAGTAACTGTGTCCTTGACCTCTCTTCTGATTGGTCAATAGTTTCCACATTAAGGTTGTCGAAGCCTGTGATTAGGACCTGTGCTTCTTTTTAGTCGCGCGGTCTGAACCACTTTCGGTGCTCTGTTTGAAGTGCAGAAGAGTGACCCTAACGATGAATAGCCCGTTAAATAACCAAAATATAATTATGTAATAATATCATTATCAGTATGATTATTTTGATAGCCCAGGTACAATGAACACATCGAAACTTTGCGATTCCTAGAACACTCTACTTTGCATATTCTAATTTAATAAGTGATCACCTATATACATATTGTTGATGTTCATTCTCAAATACAGTTCAACGTATCAGAAATCATCGACGGAGAAAAAGAAACGTTCTACAAGCATAGTGAGTTCGTTTGCAACGAAAAACCTGTTCTTAAATGTTTATTTTCTTGATGATGGTTAATTATAATTGGTGTAAAGTTGCTTACTTTGACGATAGATGTCTACAGTGTGTATGTCGTTAGTTCGAACATCGCATTTGATACTTGGAATCAATTGTCATAATCAATCGATTAACATTTCCCATTGCAAACTTTGGATGGATGAGGGTAATATATCTAATTTGAAAGGTTTTAACTTGAAAATTGCTTTGTTTTGTAAAATTGCATTGCAATATTTAAGACCTACATTCAAATCTACTTGAATAGTTACGTCAAAGCGATGAAAATTATGTATAAATGCGCACACTATTCACGACACATTTCTCGAGGCTTTCCGAGTCATTGTAGCGAAGGTGTCTGATTCAACTGTGTGAAAACCACATCGATTTTTAAACTTGCTAAATGGTACATCTTAGATCCCTTTTGATAAAATTCCACCAAATGGTCATTGCTATAAAGCTAATGGAAAATTTCCGGTAATTGTTACCATCTCTTACTGAATCCTCATTCTTACATTGCGCACCTTTTGCAATCAAGCCTCTCCATTTAGTACGGACGCCTTTCACCAGTAATGAAGAAGTAATCTATGAATGTGTGCAGTTGTAATCATATGGATCTCCTCGAGGACTTTTTTCGTCCCCACTGTGATGTGCTGGATCCATCTATTTCTTAATTAGGCTGCTCAAACTTTTACGTTGCAACGAAATACTCTGTTGTTAGGCAACGATGGTGAATGCAATCCTACATGTCAATCGGATATCCCTGCAAATTCACGTAGAAAGCATTCGTTAACCTGTAACGAACGGTGTAACACATTTGAGAAATCTCACTTATATTAAATATCCAAAAATATATTTAATACCAATCCAGGAGTTAATATAATGATAATTTTTAAAACTAATGTCTAGAGCAGCTTTTGAGTAGCCATTCGACCTGACACACAAGCTTCGTCAAGCAAATGGTAATCGTCAGAAAAGGAAACATAAATAAATAGCACTTTATCCACCATCTTTAATTGGTCTTACCACTTAACAGCCTATTGAAATCGTAAATATATCAGGTGAGGTAAACGAACTCAAATAGCCCATTCATCTAGATTGACAATTGACACTAGGTCACATGAGCAAACAATGAAACTAAAGTTGAACAGAAATGAACCGTTTTAGGAGTGCTCTTATATGTATATCAGTTAGTATTACACAGTGACGTAGCAATAAGTTTTACGTAGGATCACTCAGGGGCAGATATCGCCACAATGTAGCATTCGGCTCTCCAACGGACAAAGCTTCATTGAGGTCATATTTGTGCAATATTTTTTAATTAAATGAATCTTTTCTGAAAGGCTCCGGCCGTGCAATTAATGTAAAATCCCACCAGAATAGCGTGGCGGGCTACAATTAGTTGATTTAACAGATAAAACTGAACAATGTCATACCGCAAACGATGTAACGTATAGCCTTAGCCGAATTTCAGTCTCTGCGTGTGTAATTTTTAAGAGATAACGGCGCGTGCCTTCTTGACGCTTACTACCCCGCTTATAATGTTGTAGTACGCTTCAGCTGCTTGTGTATAAACACCTGACACGAGATCGACAATATTCTCGCGTGATTAACAGGTTCGTGTGTACAACGGATTCCAGCGGTATTATTGATTACATGGTAAAGTGTCAACATGATAGAACCTAGCGCAATCGCTTTAAATGTCACTTGCTGCAAGATTTCCATTGATATATTGGGTTCCGCCTTCGTAAATACTACCTTCATCACTCTTTGGAAGATAGCAGGGCCTCGGGAATTTCATCTCAAGGTCAGAGAAAGAGAAATCGTATTTCCTATTTGTCACCACTTGGGATCATATTTTGCATAATTAGAACTCCATAACAATATTTTAAACTAGTTTTGAAGATTGATAAGTGCTTTGCTTATTTGGCAGTCAGAGATATAAAGAAATAAGTGGCAAGAAGATATTTCAGAATTTTAAATTTGTATTATTGCTTGTGGTTTTCATGAAATGATCCAATTATCTTTCTTTTTTAAAAAAAATACCCTCATAATGTTATTTGTTACGGGGTTATTCGGAATGGATCGGAAATTATTTTGCTCCCGTGTTGAATAATTTCCGAACTTTCCAGTCCAGTTTAGATTTCCAAATGGTTCCGCACATGGTCAGACATGTTTCTGATGAACCGTGATTACTTTTCACAATTATTCTGACGCAAACCGGTTATCTTCTCCAATGGCATAAGGCTACTTATAAAGATCAATTCTTCAGAGGATTCGACAATCGTATTACGACACATTTAATGAATAACACTGGCAAGTAGAAATCATGCTCCAGGATAATTTCTAAACATGAACATAGTGCAATGCGCTGTCTTGTGCACGTCTACTCCACTTACACTCCACCACCGGTTTGTAGCCGTGTTAAAGTGCTAAAGTTAGTTACATGAATCCGTATAATTTTAGTCATATTTCTGCATGGTGCTCACAGCTCCCGCATCTAGCAACATTGGCCACGTGTTTAGCCATGCATGCGTGCGTCAGTGTCAAACGACCCTTACAGCGTTCATACTGTGCTGGGCAAATCGTCCAATTGCTCCGGGCTTTATCTACGTGAATAGGCATCAATAGGATTTCAATAGGCTGTGAGGTGATGAGGCTGATTAGAGGCGCGGAATGGAGTGCTATTTTATTTGGCTCCCTGTACTAATTATCACGCTTCAAATGACGAGGCACGTGTCAGAAATAAATTGTTACCCAAACACTGCTCGAAACGATTGCTTTTCAATTTGTTTTCATGCTGTACTTTCCTATATCATGGGCACGCTGGGGTATTGTAGTAACACGTAGATCTATGCGAAATCGAATTTCTCGCAGTTGAAGCTGCATGGGAATTGCAGTAAATCTCGACACAGTTGTGTTTGCCGTGAGTAAATTTGATGGCTTTGTTAGTTTTTGTAAAAATTTCAATTTCTATGCACAACCATGTTTCCACAGTGAAGTCAACTTGTGATTAGCTCTATGGGAGAAGTATGTTCATCCAAGAAGCAATATAATTTTACAGTGGCATTGTAGTATACCTTTGTTTATCGCTATTACACTTTTTGAATCTTTCACTGAAACTGATATTACTATCCCCCCCAGATGGAGGCACATCGCCAGTAACCAGTTGTGATTTATAATTAAATGCGATGTGAGCACGACGAAATATGTTTTTAGCTTTTGGCACATTTGTGCAAATTTATTCTGCTAGGCATAACTGACGTAAGTAGCGACAAAAGTTTGTTTTCATTTCGTCAGTGGATTCGATATGTTTTTTTTAAAAAAATGATAATTTCTCATTTCACTTGATTTCTGAATTTGCGACAATTTCTCTGCTTAGATTTTCCCACGACGCAAAATTTCGCGTTCAAGAGCTCAGAGTTCATACCAACCGCCTCAAAATGCCTACCACCTCACACCACAAAAAATTCTTGGAAAGCACGACGTCAGGGAAACAGCTATCAGAGAAGAATTCGAGGGACGCGTGGGAGACCAGAAAATGCAGGAAGATAGGCAGGCGGTTGAGCAATTGCGGAAAACATCAAAAATACCTCAAAGCATTCCAGAAGGCGGTGAGTTTTGCGACACGTGAGATGCGATCAATATTTGTTTTCTCATGGAATAGTTTGATCGATCTCATACAATCGATGGTTATATCAAAATATCCCGGTACCCATGTTACTTCCACTACCGTATGTGATAATAGATTCGGCATATCACATATTCCTTTGATCATTGAATGTCAATCAATCTCTTGTGCTTTTTACTTGCCGAAGTTGTGCTTACGCATGATTCCCGGTGACACTCATGTTTAATATACCACCAACCACCTATATCTTACGTTGTGTGTGGACCCTTACAACCTCAGCCGCGTCTTGCTAATGATACCTTAAATATCTACCGGCCTTATTGGACCCAGTAGACTAATTACGAAAAAATGTTATGACATGATCGCTTGAAATCGGCTCATTTGTTGTATTTCTTTGTGACGTTGCTTCATTTGTGTAAATGAACAGCGGACTAAGATCGTTTCTGAGCCCGATGACGGGTTGCCAGATTCTGCTCTGAATCGGAATGACCAATTGAAATGATCGACAGCAAACTCGTTTGCATCTAATATGTTGCTGTCTGCATCGGGAACTTGAAAAATTTATAAAACCTTCAACATAATGTGTGTTGTTGTAAACCTAATAATTCCAACGGAAAACCAAAATAGATGAATTTATTGTTACAGAAATCATCATCATGATCATCATCAACACATCATTATCATCATCATTAGCAACGCCACTAATCTCCGTTGCTTATCTTTGACTTCAATGCCAGTAATCGGTACAGATGAAAGTTTTCACCTACCGGGCCGAATGCTAGGTTGTCCCAGTAATTTTCCGTCGATTGTCGATAACCATTATTATGTACATGATATTTGCACTCCGCTCATGAACGCGAAATTATTCTGAACGACAGATTCGAGTTTAAAGACTTTGTTATCACTGTTTTCAGTTGAAGTTCTCTTCTCCATTTTTGTTGCTCTTAGATGAATCCGAAGAAAGTTGGGAAGAGGAAGGCGAAACTCAAAACAAGTCTCAGTGCACATGCGGCTATTCCCCGACACACTTCCGATCAGATCATCACTCTACTAGCGAAGATTCAGGTTCATTTTACCCTACAACACAACACCCTCTTGCCACTGTTAGGAATATGCCATCGAGAAGAATTGAACATTTGACGCAGCCACAACACGTGTCTGGACGATATCTGGTATCGCAAGATGAAATTTACTATCCCGAAGAAACACCTGAGACCTATGAGGATTATGCACACCCGATTAATTTGGCCGCACGTGATTCCGGAGCATTCATTTATCCAAACACATTACGAAATCCACCTGAAGAGCTTGATGCTCCAATTCGTGGTCAACGTTTACAACACGAATCTCACTCTGTTCCCTATCATTTGAGGGCAATTAATGAGGGGATGATGACATCACAAGGTCGATCTCGTTCATCATTCTATCCTGTTCCTCCACCGTCTTTGCATGTGAATCCAAGAGCGCTGTTTCAAGCGGTTCCTCCCCCGACAGATGTACCAACACATTTGGATGTTGATTATGAAAATTACGTAAGAGGTCAACCGCAGGCATCGATTCATCCAGGTTGGTCAATGCAACATTCGGACTACTCCACTTGTGAAAATCACGCACATGGTAGCGGGACTCCTTATTGTCTACCCACACCAACTTCCGAATCAAACGTTCCTACTTTAGGAGATTTACCGTTAACTTTTCAACATTTCTCATCCGAAGATCACCATGTCTTTACGCACAATTTGCCACAGGTTTCCGATTCTCCAACAGAGCTTTATGAAGGTGTACACGAGAATAGGAAATGTTGTGACGCAAACGAGTAAACTGAATATTGATAAAATTTTTCTACGATTTAGTCATTTTTGTAATACTAACGTCAACGTCTTTCGTAAAACAATATTTTCTGAAATGCGCTGTTGCTATTCAGGTGTTACACATTATCAATGTATAATAAAACGTGTTTGTAATCCTCTTTCTTATGTCGATGAGAATATTGTCTCAGAGTCTTTTGCAGAATTTTTTCGAAATCAGGTTATCATTCGGGAATGCTAAATGCTTACTTTGAGTCTTTGTTTTGTGTTATGTAATGAAGCACATCCGCTTTGAATTAATATGCTGCTTGGGCCGGTGATTAACTTTGGTTCGATATGCACAAAGCTCAACAGATGGTATAGTTCAACCACCACGACAGTGTCCTAGTCGTTTTCCGAGCATTATCAAAATTCATTTCAAACCCGGAAGATTGGTTTAAACCCATTTTCAAAATGGGAAATCTCACTGAGGTTCGAACCATATAATCTCTCGCAAGGCAAAGTGTCCAACACCATTACCATTACCATTATTTTTTATTTTAGTTCCACCTTGTTGTATTGCCGTGTGGCTAGAAAACATTTCCTAGAATCGCTATACTGCATTTTTAATCAATAATACCATTTCCTCCAATAATGTAGCCAACTTCAGATCAGCACCATCCATTTCGCAACTTTTCATTCGTTTCGTTTAGAGGCGGAAGTGCGAATACCTATAGTGCTTAGTTTGTCGACAGTCATTCGATATTTGGCAGAAATATCCCGTATGATGAATCGCGCCCAATATTTAAGCAATTCGTGACAACTAGTCTCGTCGTAAGTTTTTCGTTCCACGAACGTTTCAATGGTTACACAAAAATCGACGTTCCTCGAAGAGTAGTTTAAAACGTGATCACTCTGTTGTATCGCAATAAAGGAAAAGACATTAAAGCGAGAGTAGCATATTCATGAAAATCCTTTACTAAATGACTGAAAATTGTACATCACGGTGGCCAGAGACTATGAAAGACTGTCACGTTATGGTCATTTGATAACAAGAAACATTCATATTATGTTATCCGAGCAAGCTCTTCGAACTATAATAAGGTTAGATTGGACCTGATGGCATTTACTGACAAATCGAGACTTAACTGATTATTGTACAAGGTTTTATGAAGTTTTGATTAGATGGTTCGACGACCATGAAGATTCCAGACGCAACTGTGGATTTTTGAGCAGTTAATGTTATACATTTTTCTATTTTGACAACTGTCGTGTTGTTTTGGTGAGTATTTTAATATGAACAAATGGTAGAACATCAAAACCTAATGTTTTCTGAACACGCGGTATGGGATCATGATGTTCCTATATGATTAGTGCAAACAATATGTAACCGATCTAGTGATTTTTATTCCTTATTGTTGTTTTCTAAAGTACCCACGAAAAACAACAGCAAATGCAGCATGGCAGAGTGTAAAAAACTCAATCAACGATGCACCAATTGAACTCAGCGGCCAGCAATGGTCTTTTAAACGAGATAAGAACACAGTTAAATTATCAATGTAGCCAAAATATAAATCGAAAAATTAAAAGAGGGCACAGCTCGTGGAAATCGATAAAAGCAAACACAACACATTCAAAGCCGTTTGACCCATGGAACGGGTGCTAATCTCCGGTGATGTTGTCACGAAGCTGATGATTTCACCAGATTAAGAGGGTAACCAGCAGTCAAAGTAAATTCTTCTACTATTGCTTGTGCTCGTTTCACGCGTGGGCTTGTGTGTTCCACACTTAAAAGAATGATGTTGCAAATGCACACTTCTTTGAATTTCACGCTCACTTTGTGATTCTGTATTTGAACAACTTGACCACTGTTTCAAGGCTTACTTAACCTGATCTTACTATCTCCGCCTGACGATGGCAGCTTATCGAACATCTCCTGCTTACAATGGGACATTAGTTAGAAAAGTAATTGAGTTTTTCGGGATGGAACTGAATACGTTTAACTATGTTCAGCCTTTCCGTAACGACTTTACGCAGCACCAAGCATTGAAAAATATTCAAAACATGACGTAACGTACATTACTATATACAAGAATGTGATTTCTAAGTTGCCGTATAATGTTAGCATCATTCTTTGGTTGATAATCCTAGCGCGTGGTACTGGTACAGTAATTGAAACAGCTCGGGGTGAGTGGCAGATTGGTGGCCTCAAGATTCAAGATTTATGGTTAAAAAAGAAAATTGCTGTACAGTACCATAGGATATACGTATAAAAAATTAAAATATCGTTACTTGTATGATCATATCCATGTTCTTCGTAGGTGGAGCAAAGTAATCCCCAATGGCGACACAGACTGAGGGAAAAGAATCTTTGGATGGACGGTAGTTCCGTGCGTTAAAAAATATAAACATCAATAGGTGGGGGCTAAAGCAGTAGTTCTCAACATGAGGTTTCGTAACCGTTGTTTAAAGATGTGCTCGTTCGCAGAGGTAACAATATCTGTCGGCAAGCTATTCCACAAGAAGCATACACGCACAGCGAAGAAGTGACGACGACAATTCAATCGTGAGTGTGGGACTTGAAGGGACAAAGGGTGGCTGCGCGTGGGGACAACGGAACCAAACTTGAAGAATTACAGTTATTTGACTGGTAAAGTGATCAGACTTGAAGGTGATGGGCACAATCCAGCTGTGTAGAGGTTACAAGTGGCGTAGCTCAAGACTCAATCTTGGGACTGGTGTACTGGAAGTATACCTAAAATCGTATAAAGCAATGTCATTTTATTTGCTGTTGTCATCAAAATTTGGACTGATGTGCTCACTATAGGAAATTGCTAAATTGTAAAAAAGATCTCGATGCACTTCATACGTGGCCCTTATGAAATTGTTTAAATTACACATCCAAAAATGTAAGAGCGTCTGTAAATCAATCGAATTCACATACTCTCTCAGATCTCAGCAACTTACATGGGTTAAGGAAGTGAGAGACCTGCGTACGTGGATTAGCAGAAACTAAAAGTCTTCACAGCAGTGTTCTGTGTTATACAAAAATTACTGCCGAAATTTGGGACTCCTCAAAAGGATCTTCAGTAGTTTCACAAACTCTCTCATGGATAATTAACACATATATCCGGTCAACATTGAAGTACTTTATTCAAGCCTACTCGCCATGGTTACAAAAGGACATGGCTTTACTGCAACGCGTATGCAACCGCGCTACAAAACTGGTGACCGGAATATACAACAGGCCATACGAGAGGAGGATAGCAAATCTGAACCTATTCGGCATTTCGTACCGCCATGCCAGGTGTGATTTGATCCTGCTGTTCAAAATTCTGCATACAGTCGATCACCCACTTGAAGACCTATTTCATCGCCAAGAAGCACGTGGTAGAAGATCTCATGGCTACAAGTTAATTCTTCCACAGTCTAGATCATATTGTCAAAGGTTCTTCTTAGCCTTCCGAGTTTGTTTTATATGGAACTATCTGTCACCACATATCATTTGTGCATCAAGGCGGAACTTGAGAACTATATGTTGACCAAACTTAAAAATCGCACCTCAGTACATAAGTTGACTTTCAATACTGACAAAGATTCGTTGTTGTTTTTATGCATTCCCTATATTTTTAGTCTATGGTTACTGTAAACTATTTGCTTCTTAGACCATTTAATCGTTGAATTACCCTGAATAACATTGAATTACCTTGAACCGTTTAGACAGATTAAATTTCGTTGCACTTTTTAAGAAATCCCGGTTCAAACAGGAGTGCTTTATCAATCGCTTCATATAATTTTCAACTTGAATTTAAATGTCCGGTGGCAAGATAATTATAATGCTAATCTCACTTGCGATAGCGTGAGTATTGTTTGTTCAACTTCCGTAATAAATCGAAAATCTTGCTAACAAATAGTTCTTGCTTTGTATTTGTCATGGCTAACGTGCTTGTGATGTGTCTCTAATCAAAATGACCGATAAACTGTTGAACTACAAATGTATCGGTAATGTTGTCGCACAACAATATTAAAAATAGACATTGCGAAACACCGATACATAACATCACGTGAATTTCGCAAAATTCTTGTTCGAGCTATTTATACACTGACGCAGTGATAAAAACTTCTAGTTTATGTAGCAAGATACAAGTAGGTTGGGTTATACAAAGCCCTGTTACAGTAAAAGTACTATAAATGGACTGATTTTGTGCTAAACTCATCTGAGTTGTGTGCCTTACATCCGCTACGGCGTAGACGTTCGAGAAATTTGAAATTCATTGTTGGTAATCAGTCTCAAGGAAAAAGTCAATAAATATCCGATTTCATTTTTATTTCACTTCATAATTCATTATATAATTCATGAGGTTTGAATCTATTTGTTATCATTTTCTTTATTGCAAAAGGGGAACGCTAGTTGACAATTGCCTATCGACAAAACTTTAACATTATCACGAAAATGACACCATCAACTTTCAAAGTTTGCTTTAAACATATTCTACAATCGTGTGAACTTTTAAGCGACACTTGAGGTGTCGCTTCTTGTTGCATAGTTTATGATCAGTGGTGAGATATATTCAGAAAGTTTTCCTATTAGCCAACTGCATCCGTTGCGTCAGCATATTCAGAACTGAGGTAAAGCAGAGTACTGCATGTTGAATTGAGATTTATTCTCATATAAACGGTAAGATTTAATTTAAATTTACCTAATATTTCGCATTTTAACACAAATGATTGTAGTGAATTCCAAATAAAACACACGCATGGAATCAAAATACCTGCGACGGTTTTGTAGGGTGTTTGGGAGAACCACGTCACAATCATGACCTCGAGTGTTGCTGTGTGGTATAACATATTCAAGGGCTTGGGAAATGTGTGTGTGAATAAATTCACATTGTATTCTCCATTGTGTAACAGTCATCTGGTCCAATCGTCTAAGTTGATCAAAATATGGCAAATTTTCAAAACTGTGAACAAGTTTGAATGCTCAATGATAAGAAACGGACCAGAAGCAAAATATCTTCTGGGAAACACGGTTTCCAGTCTTGGGCAGCATCTTTCCGAACAGGGTGTATAAATATGTTTATAATTCTGCCACTTACTCTAGGGTAATTGTGATCAATTTTTTCGAAAACTTTTGAAAATTTTCGAGGTCGCATGCACGAATCGAGCAACTTGAATCTGCAACACTCATCACATTGTTAAGGTGGCTATTGTTTTGAGTTTTTTTCAGAAAATGATAATTCCATGTCTATTTTATCCGGTACCATAAATTATGTTGTCTAAAAATACTTATTTCTATAAAAATAAAGGAGTTTTAAAAAGACTGGTTTGAAAGATTTTTTCCTGAGTCGCCAGATGGCCCGTAAAACGCCGACATTCAACCCATGGTTACGGACAGCTTCGCAACAAAACATCCGCCGTGTTGTAAACGGATTGAACGGTAAAGAAACGGCTTTTAGCGTAACCTATTTCTCACGTGGAAACTTTCATCCAGAAAGGCACAATTGGCTCGAAAAAGGAGAGCATTGATCCTGCGGAAACACATTCTCATTGGCCCACAGCTCCGACTTTTCCATCCGAGTGATGGGATTGTTCTGCGTGATCACCACGTGATGCGACCCGAAGCCCCCCACCAATGCACAACAAGACCAGGAAACAATATGAAAAGACTCTGTCCTTGGGATCAAACCGAGCTGCGGATCCCAATTACAGAACGCTACAGCCTGTTGCAGGACAGCATACGCCGAATCAGGCATCGCTCCCGCTCTCCCAGACGAAAACGGAGTGCTGGACGTCTGGGTCTCATTTGATGGCAGCTGGCATCGTAGAGGCAGATGCTCTCACAATGGCATAGCAACTGTGATTGAAATTTACACTGGATTAGTGCAGGACTTTTTCGTCTTTAGCAACGTTTGCAAATGATGCGAAATAGGCCCCAAGATTGACGACCCGGAATATGATGAATGGTGGCGCAAACATGAGCC
>JACCGJ010017503.1:0-96514 GCA_013407085.1 Atriophallophorus winterbourni
TCTACCCAATTACTGAATAAGGGAACCAGTAGGCATGACTTATATATATAAATTCATGATTTTGTGCTGACATCAAAATCTAGAAAAGGAAGCGTTGCACTAGGGATTTGCTTCTGAACTGAAATATACAATATCTTCAAATGGAACCTTTTCTTTTTCCAACATAGCTATGATATAATAGTTAATAGTTTTGTGAATAACTGATGAGAAACATGTTGCGTAATTGATTTTAAAATGTCAAGATAGACAAGTGAGGTATATTTTCAAATTTTATTACAGTTTTACATTACTTGCATTGTCAACTACGAAAGGTTATGATGATAGATAATTACGAGGTCAAGGAATTATTAGCAACATCTTTATTCCCCTGCGGGATACAAGATGCATACATTATTTCTGTCACAGTGAGTTAGGCGGGTTCGAACATCATTAAAGAAACAACATCATGAATAGAGTAATTTTCGCCTAATAACTTTTCTAATAAATCCTCATTTTTGTACATCGGCAAAACATGTGAACGGCCTTTGGTCTGCTTTTGACTAGTAGCAAGGGCAATTTCAATATCAATCTGGAATATTTATCACCCGACTAGCAATAAACAAATCTTTACAAAATGAAATGCTCATGCGAGATGCGTCCAGTCTATTCACAATATCACTTAGCAAACGTTTCATCGAACATTCATCACAAATCGAGAACTCTCGTCCTCATGCTGACACTGAAATCATTTCGATATCTACCACGAAACGATTGCAAACTGTATTGGAGTCGTAGTTAACTGCCTATGCTCATCGGCTCATTAAAGTTTAAAACATTTTGATAAGGATGACAAATATTTCAAGTTAAAGAACTGGTGTGATCTGGCTACAAGATTTAGCTGATGGAATTTACTCCGAATTTCAACGTGGCTTCCGCAGGTGAAGATCAAACGTTGACATGATCTTCTCACTGAGACAACTTCAAGAAAAGTGTCGGGGACAGCATATGCCATTAGACGCTCTATTTGTTGATTTAGAGAAGGCATTCGACTACGTCAACACGGAGGGTCTTTTCAAAATGCTTGATCAAATAGACTGACCTCCAAACCTGCTCAAACGCGATATTTCGTTCCACTCCTGCATGAAGTGCTCAGTCCATTTAAACGGTTGCATTTCAGAAGCCTTTTAAATTCACCGAGGCGTCGAACAAGGGTGTATACTTGCTCTAAGGCTGTTTGGCATTTTCTTTGCTCTGCTTCTGAAGCACGCTTTTAGGACGAGAACATAAGGCATTTACCTACGCACGCGAAGTGATGGCAAGCTTTCAACATGAACCGGTAGAAATCATAAACCGAGGTACTGGAAGTGCTAATCCGTGATCCACTGTTTGCCCGCAATACAGACATTATTGCCTACTACCAAGAACACCTCCAGGCGCTAATAGACTGTTTTTTGTCGGCATTCGAAGACTGGGCTATCAATCAGCATGAGCGAGGCCGAATTCCTTGGTCAAGCGATTGTATCACCTGCAATAATGGCTGTTGGAAACTGTCAGCTTGAACAAGTACATCATTTCACATATCTTGGTTTAAACATTGCGGATAACCGCTTGCTAGACACGGAGATTGATAGCGGATTGGCAGAGCAGCTGTCATTTGGTCCCGATTGAACTCTCGCGTTTGTAGTAACCGCAAGTTGACTGTAGAGGCAAGGATGATGGTATACAGCGTGTACGTACTAAATGCTTTACTCTACGGCAGTATAACCTGGACCACCAACGCCAGACACGAACGGAAGCTGAATGATTTCCATCTACGAAGCATCCGTAGTATCTTGAACATATCGTGGATGGACAAAGTGATTAATGCTGACGTGCTTTCAAAACCTGGTATACAGAGCATGTTTATGCGACTACGACAGCGCCGCCTATGATGGCATAGCCACGCCTACAGAATGGAAAATGGTCGTATTCCGAAAGATCTACTCTATGGTGAATTGCGGTAAAATGACGTTTGCCAAAGAGACATGAATGTCCTTGACATTGACCCGCGAGCTGGTGAGAACTTGCTACTGACCGCTCACATGGGAGGCATTGTGTAAAGCGTGGTCTGCATGCTGGTGTGCAGCAGATACAGCTCTTGGCTGCTGAACGCAAATCAAGCAAACTGACGCCCAACGACCGAATTCTGCCTATCGTTTCTGCGGGAGAGATTGTTCCTCCCGAATCAAACTGTTTAGTCATTCGAAAAGCTGTAGAACATGAAAATGCATGCGATTGTCAAGTACATCCATGCTCGACATTGACCGAAATAGGTTAACAAAGAACTGGTGTCCCAGAACGTCAGTGATTTTGTCTCCCATTCCGGTAATACCTAGTGCAAAAATTCATGTGGTTTTAATGGTTTAGAATTGCGCGTTCCTGTTTCAAACTTCAGGCAATAGAAAATAAATTCTGCACATCTAATTATCAACACTACTCAAATCCACAATCAATTATGTGCTCGCATGCTTCATACCGACAAGCATAGAAATTTGAAGGATGCTATTTTAGAAATAACAAATATTTCTTCTCGGACTATATGTTAGCTTCCGTGAGAAACAATAACATTAGTAAACAGCGCACCACTGACTAATATTTTTGTCTTTAATAAATTGAAACAGCATTTCTGAGAATGTTTGAAGACAAACAAACACTAAATTTAATAAAAAATTAACTTTCATTCGTTAAAATTTAGGATACAACTGATACAGGTTTCGTGCTTTGTATAATCAACGAATTGTGATTTCCAATTATGAGATAGCACGTAACCGTTCGTGGGTTGTGCACAGTGAAAAAGCTTGAAGTCACGAATATTGTCTCAAGACCTTTATTGAAAAACCGAAGCTTAACCTACCATTGATCCATGTTACATACATTCTGACGGTTTTGTTCCATGAGTTGACTTGAAACAATACGATACAATAGTCACAAAAGTCTGGAATTTCATCCCGTCCAATGCACTGGATGATGAAAAAACTATTTACAAACGTCTATTGCGTTTGATATAATTTTTCCAAGAAAGCTACATGGTATGCGAATAGGAAGTCAGCTATATTGCAAAATGTTCTGACGCACTAACTATTTGCTCCAGAGTAGACGAAGAATATATCAATGAAGATAACACCCAAGTAATAGCTCATTACTAGTTGCAGTACATTGGTGCCTTATTCCATTTCTACAGTCGAATAAATTATTCTTATAAAGTTCCGAAACAATCCTGACACATTCTTGATTAAGAAAAATACTTCTGTAATTGTTACCACTTAGAATTCCGTAAGAATTCGGATGCTGGTGAAGACACCCACGTTAGATAACAGCAAAAGGATGAGCTATACAGCTAAAACAGGAAATCGCTGCAAAATGTGTATTTCGGTTCAATTAATTGATGAAAAATCCCTCAAAAAGAGCCGTGCGTGTGTGAGCTGTCCATTATTATTATTATTTCTTCGAAAATCTGAACTCATTTATCGTTAAACAGGCGTTATTCATTTACGCAGCCTGAATTTGATCTGGAATCATTTAAAAGTTACATTAACTTATTTCAAACCTGCGACCACATATTCGGAGACTGAATGAGAAATTAAGAGAAAAAGGGTAAATATAAAAGATACGTCATCACCGAATTGAACATACGAACGGCCCCTATCTCGCGGTGCTCTAGTCATATTAACCAATTTTGCAATGCATAATTTGTCCCAAGCGGCGCCCTGCAGACATCAAAGTAATAACTATTAGTTAGTTGTTTGAAAACCATTTATTGAACCAAAAGACAGCTATGATAGAATAATAGCAAAATCTTGCACGGATGTGCAATCGTGCACCATTTTTGTGCTGTGCGGCTAACATCTTGCTAAATTGATTGGCCAACGGTAGTGAGCTGCATGCGAATACACGCTGGAGTCTCACTACCATTTCTATTTCACCCCTCATATCTGTCTAGGCCTGGGCAACCTGACAGTATCTTAGCCCACGTGCAGTCTCTGACTGTGCGGCACTTTGTCTGGATCAGGCTTGTGCTCTACCACCAATAGCAAAATCAAAAGTCTAATAAAAGAGCTAGACATCAAGAATAACAAAAATAGCTAACAGAACTGAGGTATGGTGTGTAGTAGGAGATTGTTGTTAGTTCGTTGCCAACTACGAAATTACGTTCTCCGTGGTGTAGGGCCTTTGACGATTTGCTTCACATATTGAATCAGACTTGAAAGCAGCCGAAAAGATTACAAAGGAAGAAATAATGAGCACTATCTACACACTGATAACTAAACAGAAAAAATAAAAAAAATCGAGTAGTAAAGTTTGATAGCGAAAAATTCACAAATAAGATTCGAATGGACAGACAATGAGACACAAAATATTTATAATGGAGATAGCGAATTTCAGGATTAGTCCGAACGCATAGCCGCTGCCGCAATTGCCGCTGCCCCTTTGCCACTGGCATCTTCCGACAAACGGAGACGGAACTGAAATAAAGTGTTTGTTTAAAATGTGATGAATATTTGTAAAGATTAGAAATGCAAACTCGAATAAATACTCACCACTGTATTCTTTGGCCGCAATTTGTCAATAATATCGGTCATTCGTTCGCGGAATTTTGGGTTAAATTTATACACCGAACCATCGATTCCAACTGTAACTCGGTTCGCTTCATTCTACGAAGTAGGCTGGCAATACCTGGAAAACGTATAAATATTTGATTAATCTCTCCCTTATGTTAAAGGACAAAATTTCTATAAAAACGTACCCGCGCCAGCCAGATAAGCGGCTCTTTTGCAAACTAGTTCGCAGGCATAACGGACAATTCGACTATCAATTGGTTCAACTACTGGGACATTCAATTCCTCTGTCAACATGAACGAAGTACTGGATACAAGGTGCTCGGGGTCACTGAAATTAGAGGAAGGAAATAAACAATGATTGCAATAAAAACAACAACTAATTATTTAAATTGTTGTTGGCCTCCGTCGGTCGATGTCGACCATGGATGTACATCACATCGCATGAATTTCATGTTTTGCAACTTTTTGAATGACTAAACAGTCCGATTCGGGAGGAACAATCTTTCCCGCAGCGCTTGCAACGATAGTCAGAACTCTGTTGTATTGCATCAGTTGCACGCCGGCGGCGTGATCTGCGTTCAGCAGCCAGGAGCTGTATTTGCTCCTCCCCGGCTTGCAGTCGACGCTTTACACAAAATTATTTAAATTATGACACAAAAATATGGCTAACCGTTCAGTTTCAGTAAGGTATTTGTTCAATACCGAATCTCTTCGCAATAGTTCATCCGGCATCTGACCTCAGAAAAGCAAACCTTCTTCAACCAAGCGGACAAGAATATGACGAACGATTTCACCGAGGTACATTCCCGAAACCATTTTTTCAAAACTGACAGAAAAAACGGTCAGGTAAATTTGAATCAATATCGCTCAAGATGAAAATTTTAATTCATGCTTACAGTTGTTTCCCGGGATGCAAACTTTCAGCTTTATCGTACTCTGTTCGAAATTCTTCAAATTCACCATCTTCTTCAAAAGCACCCCATTCAGTGTTGTCCTCTAACGCACAAGACGCCAACGTACCTACGGTATCGTTGACAACTGCAACGCATTTCACTTTATAACCCTGAAAATTAGAGAAAGATTACATTGTGATCGCGTTGAATATATTAGATTAAAATGGTCTATTTATTAGCAATAATGTAACAGGGCTTATAAATAAAAATATCCGATTGAATTTAAATTAGCCTGAAATAAAAACGAACCATTTTATCTATAGCATTTTGTAGCAATTCTGCGACGTTTTGTCCGACGACACCATCAGCCGTGAAGCCTTTGGTCCAGCGGACCAACTCAGCTTTTGTCAAGCCAGTTTGTTTGCATGGAAATGAAAAAGTGAATCCCAGTGACAATTCTTCATCAGCCAAATCATGACTCTTCAGAAAATCTGCCAGCGTTTTAGCGATGTATTCAAATAACTGAAATACAAAAGTAGAGCGAAGTAATAGTACATATATATAGTGCACTGTAATATAAAAATGCAAATTTGACAGAGTTGATGATAGACAGATATAAATTAGCCAACAATACAAAAAAGGCTTACACTATTTCCTGCACCGGACATAATTTTATGTGGAATGGCGTAGGCTCTTTCTTCAATAACCGGCGGGGCTTTCTTACCAGGTAGTCGTACAAGAAGAACGCGCGGTAGTTCGTCCCTCCAAGATCGAGTGCTAAATATTTACCAGTTTCTGAAGAAATCAGAATAATTGAGAAATCTTACCGGTGCCATCGGGGATTTTCGTAACATACGATGGGTACATCATTATAGAAGATTTTTCGGATTTTTGAAGTCCACGAGTCATTGCATCGCCCATTAGTTGACAAAATTTTTCATAATCTTCAAAAGTCAAATTCAAGGGCTTCAAAAAGACTCAGACTTTTTGGAAGGTTTTTTCGTCAGACGGAACCATTGCGAGCAGCAAATTATGTGAATGCGAGAACTACAAACTGAGTTCAAATAGTGTTCCGGATAAACTATTGCGAAGAGAATCGGTATTGACCAAATACCTTACTGAAACTGAACGGTTAGCCACAATTTATGTGAATGCGAGAACTACAAACTGAGTATAAATAGTGTTCTCGGTGATGTTATTCAAAGTTATTAGTTAAAACAAAATATCGGCCAAACAAAATATGAATGAAAAATAAATCAAAAATTATCAAATAAAAAACTAAAAATAGCAACACACAAAATACATTTTCAATACATTTTATGTATTTGTTTCACCCATATATATACCCTAAAGTCACTCGATCGAAAAATATTATTTATTGTGAAATAGGTAACACTAATCCATCGAAAATAAAAAAGATATTATCCGAACCAGAATATGGCTGCTTTGTTTTGTAAAATGAAAATAATGAAAACGAATGACTCTGATTTTAATAAATTTCAGTGACAATTGTCCTAGATATAATTCCCTAAAAAATAATTGTCAGTATCAGTATCAGTATCGCAGGGCGATAGTCGACGAAGCCGAAAATATTGCCCAGATTCTTTCTTAAAAACACCCGCCACTACCAGGATTGATTCGTAGGGTGCACAGGCGTATGTACATGTGAATGGAAGATGGGAGAGGTCTGATCACCGAAAGGTGAGAGAGTTAATGCTTGTTGGATATCCAATTGAATAAAAAGACAAGGAACAGCAGTTTATTTCGAAAAACGAATAAACGAAAAAGAAACGCTTTTCTGTGTTTCAAAATGATTTTCAAAATGATTTTTTGTGGTTTTTGACAATAAATGTGGTCGGATATTGTCTTAAGCGCAATTCTCCGGAAAGAGCACCTGCTACCGCTTGAACGCAATTACTGAAGTTGCCGAGATTAGTTCTGCGGGAAGTCAGTTCCACGCGTTCACTATACGGATGCTAAAGAAGTGCGTTCTGGATTCGAGCCTGGTGTGATGTTTACTTAGGTTAAGACTGTGCCCTCGTGTACCAACCATAGGAAAGAACCCAAAGAAGCCATCGAATTCGAGACAACTTAATCCTTTGACAACCTGAAAGGTCTCTATAAGTTCTATTCCAAGTTGCCTCCTCCTAAGCGACAAAAGTCCTAGTGCTAATAGACGATTTTCATAATTGGTGTATGCTAACCGCTCGAACATGCGAGTAGCCAGCTTCTGTACCTTTTCTAGCTGCACGATATCCTTCTGGTAATATGGATTCAAAGCCTGGATACATTATTTTAAATGTGTGACTTACTATTGCCTTGTAGAGGCGCAGCAGCACCTCCGATTTTCTGCATGTGAGGGCTGAACGTATTCGAAAGTGTTCCCTCCTGGCCTTTTGAGCCGCAGCAGCACATTGATCAGCCCACTAAAATTTGCGGAGACTACGATTACAAGGTCCTTAATAGATTTTACTATACGGAACTCCGTGTGGGCTGAGGGCGTAGAGGCAATCATCTTGCCTGCCAGTGCCGAGAGCAAGTGACTCTTATCTAGGTTAAGGGGAAGGTCCCAATTAACCACCCATGCAGTTACAGCTTCTACGTCACTTATCAGATCGCAGTTATCCAACCTACCGACGTCGTCAGCAAACATATAACAGGGTGAGCGCAGTTGGTTGGCTAGATCATCAATGAAGATTAGGAACAACAACGGCCCTAAGACTGAGCCCTGGGCATCCCCACTCGTTATATGCGCACTTGTGGATTATGTATCATCTACCATAACAGTATAGGAACGGTTGCTAAGGAATGCTCAAAACCCAGCCCAGAAGGTTTCCCGATACTTCTATGGCTGAGAGTTTGAGAAGCAAGAGCCTATGGTTGACTGAATCAAAAGCCTTACTAAAGTGGAGATAGTAAAATTCCACAGCTATACCATCATTGATCTTCTTAGTGACCTCGTTTAGAAAGCTCAACAAATTAGTCAGGCATGACCTGTAAATGACGAAAATTTTGTGTAAAATTCCTTCTTATTTTTCTGTTTGAACAATTGAATTCTTCTTAATTCTTAACAATTTTATCACTTTGTGATTCTGTGTCTGAACATCGTGGTTCGTTGTACGAACCCTATATAACAGTTGGCATACAAGTATAATCTTGTTTACCTTTAATCCACTGTTTCAAGGCTCACTGAACCTGATCTTACTGTCTCCACCTGACGACGGCAAACAGCCAGAAACCGGTAGTGGTGTGTAAGGGATGGGGATGTGAGCAACACATTACTTTGGTCATCCACAAGCGCCTTGAGTGCTTTGACCAAGAATCACTTTGTGATTCTGTGTCTGAACATCGTGGTTCGTTGTACGAACCCTATATAACAGTTGGCATACAAGTATAATCTTGTTTACCTTTAATCCACTGTTTCAAGGCTCACTGAACCTGATCTTACTGTCTCCACCTGACGACGGCAAACAGCCAGAAACCGGTAGTGGTGTGGAAGGGATGGGGATGTGAGCAACACATTACTTTATCTTACATTGTTTTGTGTACACATTTTCCTTATGCACTTGTATACCCCGTTTTGTTTTACTGATGTAATTTATATTGCTTGACTGCCATTAAAATTCCACATATTTTGCTCGTGGTATTTGGAGAAAACAGAGACGATTGTTCACCATTGTATTGGTAATTTTATTTCTTTGCATTTATCATTTGGCAGTCTATCTTGTCAGCATTGGCTGAATTTGTTGTTGTCATTTGGAAACTTTGAGCATTTTGGCTCACATCAGTTGTACAACCCGGTACAGTTGAGGTTTGTTAATTGTTTTTGTCTATTAATATTGTTAATAGAACCGTAGAAAACTCGAATCATTGTGGTTTTGAATTGTCGAAACTAAGAAACGGGTGGACTACGCGTTTAACAGCGACTTTAGTCGATACAGTTCTCAACTCGGATTGTTCTACAAGAAGAAACAGAAAAAAGAATTGCTCTATAGGAAACGGTCGATTTGGATCGTCTGCCAATTTGAACAAGGATCAACTTGGATCTTCGTGCCGCAATTCTAATTCGTTTCAAACTCGGTGACGTCCCCTGTTTTTCTTTTTTTGAACTGAACTTATATCTTCGTTTTTGCATTGATTGATAATGCCTAAAAAATCGAAACGGTTGATCCCTACTGGGAAACATTTTGATAGTGAATTTAATGACACTGCTGGTTCTGCCTCACATAGCTCTTGCTTGTCGCCTTTAGGTAGTTGTAATTTAGAACCTAAACCCGAACAGGCTATGCGGGATTTACAGAAGGACTTAGTAGTAGTGAAAGAAATGTTAGCTCAGTTGTGCCGATCCAACGACAATCCGGTGGCCAGTTTTCCCGTCGCTGATCGTCAACCTGAATCGGAAGTGAGCAAAGCGCCAAAGAGAATCGTGAAAGATTCTGCTTCACTTCCCAAGGTTGAATTATCATCATTTGATGGTAATCCAGTGGACTACTGGAAGTTTATGAGGCAGTTTGAATGCCATGTGGAATCAAAAACTACTGATTCTGGTCAGCTTCTATTGCACCTCACATATTATTGCCGAGGTAAAGCTCGAAATGCGATTGACGCTTGCATGATGTTGCCGCCTGAAGAAGGTTATGAAAGAGCACGCAGCATTCTAAAGGAAATGTTCGGCCTACCTCATGTTGTTGCACGCTCGTTATTGAACGAGATGTTGAGTGAAGCAACACGGGTAAGAAACACTTCCGACAGTCTGTCAAACCTCGCCTTGAGGATGGAAAACTGCCAAATTGCTTTGAAGCAAATGGGTTCTGAAGCGGATTTGAATTCTGTAACCACCTTGGAAGGCGTTGTTAAGTGTCTACCTGTCGCCTTACAGCATCAGTGGGCTGATGCGGCGGATCAACTCAGCATGGATGGCCATGGAGTCACATTTGAGCACCTGACACAATTTGTGTCACGGCGTGCACGTATCGCCAGGAGCAGGTTTGGGCAGCTGCTTGAAACAACTAGCTCAAACACGCATCAGCAAACACCTCGTGCATACCCGAATGCGAGGAGTGGTTTCCAAACCACTGAGGAAAGAAATGTTTTTGTCACCACAAGTGATGTAAGGCCTAGCATGAAATGTTGCATTTGCCAGGCATCTCATGAGTTACAAAATTGTCCGAAATTTATTGAATCGGATGTCAAGTCGCGCTGGGAAATCGCAAGGCGCAACTCAGTTTGTTTTTTATGTCTGCGACCGTCACATGGCGCTGTGTCATGTAAATACAAGCCGTGGTGCACTGCCGAAAATTGCGGTAAACGACACCACACACTTCTACACTACAACCACGCTGCAGAGAAACCGTCCACGAATATTCACTGCAGTCATGCGGCATTCAGTGCAAAAGTGTTCTTAGGTTCTGTACCCATCAAGATCGAGACTCCAAATGGGCTTATAAATGCAGTTGCCTTCTTGGATAGTGGTTCTGATACCACTTTGATTCTTAATGACTTCGTTGAACAGAACAGGATGCCTAAAAGTCCTGCGCAAGTTTCATTGACCACTTTGGGTCATCAGCGTAAACTTACTTGTTCTCGTTTGAAATTTGAAATACACTCGTTTGATGGCAGTCAAGTAATCCACGTCCCTGAGGCTTACACAGTAGAAAAGTTGCCGCGTGTATCACAGTGTCCAATGACAGCCTTGAGTAAACGGCCTGCATACTTGAAAGACGTTGACTTTCTTGATGTTAGTGATCAGCCTGTGACTGTGCTCATAGGCTGCGACGTCCCTGAAGCACATTGGGCGTTGGAACAGCGCTTAGGAGGCAGGCGCCGTCCATTTGCAACCAAAACGCTGTTGGGGTGGATTCTGCAAGGCCCAGCATGCCAAACTCCAAAGGATATCTTGTGTTTGAATTCTTCCTTGGAGCAAGGGTCCATTGATGAATGTGTCAACCGTCTGTACAATGCAGAATTTGCAGACATATCGCTGAAGGAAATGAACGATCGCGCGATGACGAAGATGCATTGTCGCTCGTAAGCGGATCAAAAATTATCGACGGTCATTTTCAGGTACCGCTACCTTGGAAGCCTGATAGAAGCAAACTGACCACAAATTATTTGTCAGCGGAAAGGCGCTTAAGCTACTTGCGGCGTCGATTTGAACGCGATAGTGTTTTGTTCGAGCGTTACAGCAAGGTTATGGCACATCATTTGGAGATTGGTTATATCGAACCCGTTCTGAATAATGCCACGGAGAATATTGTTTGGTATTTGCCTCACCATCCGGTTTTCAATCCTAAGAAACCGGAAAAGCTGAGAGTAGTTTTCGATTGTGCGGCTAAACACAATGGTGTGTCGTTGAATGATGTACTATTTCAAGGACCAAATCTGACAACAAATTTGATCGACGTATTGCTGCGCTTTCGATTACATGTATATGCTGTTGCTGCTGACATCGAAGAGATGTTCCTCCAAGTCAAAGTGCCAAACTATGATAGAGACGCACTTAGAATTCTCTGGTGGGAGGATAATGATATGCGGGGTTCCATCAAAAAATTTAGGATGACAGTTCATCCCTTTGGGGCTACGTCGTCCCCATTTTGCGCTACGTTTGCACTGCGTAAAACGGTCAAGGATTTCGGTCATTTATTTGAAGATCGAATTGGAAATTATGTTTCGAAAATTTTTATGTTGATGATTGTTTAATATCAGTGCCTACTCAAGAGGAAGCGAAGTCCTTGATAAGGCAGTTGTCATCATTGTTACGAATGGGAGGTTTTCGTTTGACAAAGTGGATTGCCAATGACCGTATCTTACTTGATGATGTGCCTGCGGATGACCGCGCACCCAACGTACGAGTCATTAGCCAAGATAAGCTACCGATGGAAAGAATGCTGGGTGTTAAATGGGATGCAGCCACAGACGAATTTGCGTTTGATCTGAAACTTGCAAAACGCCCAACAACGAAACGAAGTTTATTGTCAGTAGTCAGTGGGTTGTATGATCCACTTGGCTTGATGAGTCCTTGGATTTTTCCTGGAAAGGAATCGCTGCAACGTTGTTGCAGAAAACCTTTGGGTTGGGACGAACCGATGTGTGATGATCTTCAGCTAGTGTGCGACAAGTGGATCAACAGCATGCATTCGATCAAGGAGTTACGAGTTCCACGACGCATTTGCGAAGTAAAGGAAGGTATGACGTCCTTAAATCTACACGTCTTCAGTGATGCCTCGGAATCTGGCCATGGAGCCGTTGCATACGGACTTTCATGTAGTGATTCAGTCATGTCGCCGGTTCGGCTCCTGTTTTCGAAATCTCGAGTGAATCCTCTGAAAACGGTATCCATTCCTAGGTTGGAATTGTCTGCAGCGGTTCTTGCGGTACGTATATATTTGATACTAATATCCGCTTTTGGTGAAATAGTTAAAGACATCAACTTTTGGACTGATTCGATGACTGTTTTGTATTATATTACCAATCGAACTAGTCGCTTCTCAACGTTTGTGGCGAATCGCTTGACGTTCATACATGAACACACGATACCATGTCAGTGGAGGCATGTTGGTACGCGTTATAATCCAGCTGATTTGACCTCTCGGGGTGCCATGGAGTTGTCTCAATTGGAATTTTGGTTAAACGGCCCTGACTTTCTAAGACAAGCCATTGATACGTGGCCTGAAATTGTTAATCCGCAGCGCACCGAGCAAGCTGAATTCAAGCGTGTTAATTGTAACATTACGTCAAAGGATTCAGAACGAGGAATAGACAACATTCTGCATCGATTTTCTTGTTGGAAAGACTTTTACGATCCATTGCGTGGCTGGTCCGTTTCAAACGTTACATTGTTGTTATGTTTGGTCATCATTCCGATAGATCCTTATCGGTAGGCAAACTTGGTTTTGATGAATTACAAAATGCCGAATCCGACGTTATTCGATTGACGCAGCGGAATGCCTTTGGAGACATAATGCTAAGTGAACCCTGCAAAGTCAATTTTTCATCGTTGAGTAAATTACGCCCTTTCATTGACCAGGGTATGTTGAAGGTTGGTGGAAGACTGCAGCATTCTGATCTTGCAGCGGAAAGCATTCATCCCGTAATAATTCCCAAGAAGCATAATGTTACTGACTTATTGATTCGTAACGTTCATTTGCTCGAAGGACATTCAGGGCCAGCGCATACCCTTAGCGTCCTGCGCAGAAAATTTTGGCCTATCGGTGGATTGTCATCTATAAAGCGGGTACTTGGAAAATGCTTCATCTGCAAAAAGTTAGATGCCAGACCCGCATCTCAACTGATGGCTGATCTTCCTCCAGTTCGCGTTGCCACAGGCTCGTATCCTTTTGCCAAGGTGGGATTGGACTATTTTGGACCGTTTGAAGTAAAGCGAGGTCGATCTGTAGAAAAACGTTATGGATGTTTGTTTACTTGCTTGCAGTCACGCGCTGTTCATATAGAAGTAGCCCATTCTATGGATACCGATTCCTTTTTGATGGCGCTCTTCCGCTTCATTGGTCGTCGAGGTAAACCCCAAGTCATATATTTCAGATAACGGATCCAACTTCGTCGGTGCTGAACGAGTGCTGCGTATTTGGTTGAAAGATTGGAAAGCGACGGCTTATCGGAAAGGCTAGCTTCACACAGTATTAAATGGTGTTTTAACCCTCCATACTCTAGTCATCGAGGAGGTGTTTGGGAACATTGATAAGATCAATTCGTTGCTTGAATGTTACATGCGCACAACAAACACCATCCGACGAGACCCTGCAAACCGCCTTGATTGAAGTTGAGCGGATTCTGAACAACAGACCGCTTGTTCCTTTTTCTTCAGACGACATCGACTCCATTTCTCTGTGTCCCAACGACTTGTTGCTGAATCGCTCAAATGATGGAATGCGTTCTGAAGATGGGTTTGTTGACAGTTACAAGAGAAATTGGAAATTGGCGGGAGGTGTAAATGACGAAAATTTTGTGTAAAATTCCTTCTTATTTTTCTGTTTGAACAATTGAATTCTTCTTAATTCTTAACAATTTTATCATACATTGTTTTTGTGTACACATTTTCCTTATGCACTTGTATACCCCGTTTTGTTTTACTGATGTAATTTATATTGCTTGACTGCCATTAAAATTCCACATATTTTGCTCGTGGTATTTGGAGAAAACAGAGACGATTGTTCACCATTGTATTGGTAATTTTATTCCTTTGCATTTATCATTTGGCAGTCTATCTTGTCAGCATTGGCTGAATTTGTTGTTGTCATTTGGAAACTTTGAGCATTTTGGCTCACATCAGTTGTACAACCCGGTACAGTTGAGGTTTGTTAATTGTTATTGTCTATTAATATTGTTAATAGAACCGTAGAAAACTCGAATCATTGTGGTTTTGAATTGTCGAAACTAAGAAACGGGTGGACTACGCGTTTAACAGCGACTTTAGTCGATACATGACCTACCTTTTAGAAATCCGTGTTGTGCGGCATTCAGAAGAGTGTTTGGTTAGATATGCAAATTTTTTATCGCGGATCAACCTTTCCATAACCTTACAAAGTACACATGTGAGGCTAACAGGACGGTCATTTTTGACTGCCGAAGAAGCTTCTCCCGTATGGATAGGCACTATGACGGCTGTTCTCCAGTCCAAAGGAAGGGTACCCTGACTGAGGGATGATGTTAAAAGTTCTGTGATCGGCACAGCTAATATAGGAGCTTGCAATCTGATCATTCGTGGATGGATGCTATCTCACCCTGCCGACTTGTTGTATGCTAGGCTAGCCAATATAGAATCGACATCGTGTGTAAGGTCAGTGCAGAGAGGGCGTTCAGTGAGTGCAAACTGAAGTGATGACGCAGAGGCGTTCGAATTATAATCTAGGCTTTGCACGATTTGAAAATATACCGAATTTCCATAAACGTTCACTTACTTCAGTTTAACTGAAACGCAACAACTTTTTGATTTTGGAAGCTCAAAACATTCACTTTTTTCTAAGGAAAACCTGTTTATGGTCTAATTAATCAGATAAATTAATTAAAAGATAAGTTGCTGTAATACACTTAACGAGGTTCTATAAATAAAAGCAAATGTTTTACAAGTTTCATGTTTAAATGAAACATTCCTAGACCCGAAAAATAGTGCACAGTTATATGTAGATAATAAAAAAGTACCTTTTTACATTTCGAAATATCTTGATTTTTTAAATTAATTTGTTAAGAATAGAAACTGGAATAAGAGAATCAAAATTATTGTGTTTAAACTAAACAGGAGGAATATAATACACTTAATAAGGTACAACAAGTATGGTTGATTGTTCGACATGCCCGAGGTTGTAATGTACAATGCATATACCCTGCTAAACCTGACTTAACCTTTCTAAAATTGAAGATTAATGAGAACTTGCAGAACGTCCCTTAATAATCCGAGCATGAAATTCGTTTTGAACTTTGTAGCAGATAAAAGTGAATAGCGTTGAATCGAGCAGCGTGTATGCTGTATTCACCCGGCAATACTCCAAATATTTGACACATTGTATACCGCGCAACAAAGGAGCCTTACTAGTTCGGGATGAAAAGAGAGCACAACAATTGAACATTCTGTCAAAAATAGAGGTCAACCTTGAATTATTATATAAAAGCATGAACGTGAAAGCGAAATTCAAACCAGGTATTTTTGCAGTCTATAATGGTGAAGGTTTTCACCCTATTGCGACAGCGCCGCCTGCGGTGGCTTGGTCATGTCTACAGAATGGAAAATGGTCGTATTCCGAAAGATCTACTCTATGGCAAATGCAATTAGGAAGTCGACCATTGGGCATACCGCACTTGCGGTACAAAGACATTTACAAAAAAGGTATCAAAGCTCTTGGCATTGATCCGGCGAGTTAGGAAGAACTTGCTCTTGACCGCTCACATTGAAGGCATTGTGTAAAGCGTCGTCTACATGCTAGGGAGGAGCAGATACAGCTCTTGGCTGCTAAGTGCATTCGGCGTGCAAGTGATGCAATACAACCGAGTTCTGACTATCGTTGCCAGAGCTGCGCGAAAGATTGTTCATCTCGAATCGGATTGTTCAGTCATTCCAAAAGCTGTAGAACATAAACATTCATGCGATTGTGATGTACATCCATGGTCGACATCGACCGAAGGAGGCCAACAACAACAACAACAATTGTGAAAGTATAAATAAGACCGCAAATGCTCTTACAATTTATTATTGCAGTCCCTGTAACAAAACGCAACACAAGAATTGAAACATTGCGCGAACTTTTAATCAATCAATATATTGTCACACGTCAATTTGTAAAACTGAATGTGAAAAATATCCAAGTATGGACCACATCACACCGGATGTTATCAGGTTCTATCACCATCGGATGTCTAAACAGACAAAAAATCCTTCCTTTTGTTCCATTTTTTACTTTCATCGTTTACCCTCATGGTATACTTGTCATCACATCGTCTGTAAACACTTGTGTAATAATGAGTAAATAATAATATAATAAACTGCTTTTCAGCCTGTCTAACTATTAGTTGCTTCCGCATGTGGCACCGAAAGATTAGAAGTCCGACGTGATCGCACCTATTTACAAAGGCTGTGCTCGATCTGAACCAGGAAATTGTCGTCACATTGCACGATTGCTCATGATTAGGCAGGTCATGATCGTATGATCTCAAGAACGTGAAAGTGTTAGAGTAAACGGATTGTTATTAAATACGATTGAAACCACTAGGAGAGTCAGAATAGGCCTGTGCTGGGTTCGAATCTTTGTCTCCTATACAACGATTTACCCCTCAACTTCAGTGTATCGAAAATAGTTCTCTTCGAGTATCATATAGGAATTCGACGCGCATCACTTATGCTGCAGATTGTGAGAAAGTTTAGAGAGGTTTGGACACCATGTCAGCTTGTGCTGCTGTGAATGAGATGCCATTTAACACAGAGGTAATCATTATAATCCAACTTAGTAAAATTGTTTTTTTGACAAATATATTAGAAATTAACCGTGTGTCATAACATTTGTTATGAAAACATTGGGGTATGAATTAGGTGAAACTGGTCGAGCACATGCCAATGCCAGAATGTATATAGACAGGCCAGCATATAGTTAGGTAATTTCGAAGAATATTTGAAAGATTCTCGATGGTAACGTTATCAAAGGTAATTAACGTCTAATAATTTAGTATGTGGTAGAGTACTTGGTTCAATAGCTAGGTAAAAATATCGACCTCTTCGATAAAAGTTATGAAAAGAGTGAATACGTTAGTAATATGTAAATAAGGTTATACTTGTATGCACTATTACATAGGGTTCTTACAAAGAACCACGATGTTAAAACACAGAATAACAAAGTGATTCCTGTCCGAGCGTCGAGGTGTTAATAAAAGACCAATGTATTGTAGTGCTCGCATGAGGGATGTGGATGTGAGCACCACAATACTTTAGTAATAAGTCTTTGCCATTCTTTGTACAGTGAATGATCGCGATGCCTCGATCTTTATGATTTCAGACGAAGTTAGATACGGCGCGTTATTATTATAACTTATCGACTTTTGTCGACCGGAGGACATCCGTTAAGACATTTGTTTTAAGAGTGTTTTAAGAAAGTGACACAGAGACATAACTTAACCTTCTCTATCTAAATTCACCTATTTATTGTCTATTCAAGGTTTTGTTTTCATATTTATTAGCTCGTTACCTGCGCTGCAAACTACAACCATTTTAGCTCCTAAGTACATTCGTATTGATATTTTACTAAGTAAATCTTTAATAAAATTTCAGTGAAAACCAAATTATCAAAATTTAATCAAGTATCAGTGTCGCATCGTCTTTTTTGTCGATTATTGCCTTTTGTACTAACATCTATTAAATGCGAATTACTCAATTCTCTAAGCAAATTGATAACATGGCTACAGTAGCTGTTCAAATCAATAGCAGTATTCCAGTTATTAGAAAATCCTATCAACTCGACTTTGGATTTCTGAATCCTATTCTCATACAGAATCATTCGCCAACAGATATTGCAAACCATTTGCACAAAACTTGACTAAGTCTGTTTAACAACTGTTTGTAAAACTGATAATAATGGCACAATATTGTGAAAATCACCTGGAAAACTTATTGTATTGAGTTATAATTAATCGAGATTATCTGGAATATGGGAACTAGATGTTACTTGAATTTTCTTCCCAGTCTAAAATCCATTAATTGTAATAAAACTTTTTAATAATAAAACTTTTTTTAATCTGATTGTACAAAGCTTTTGGAAATTATTGATCATGTATTGGATTTTCAAGAATAAAATTTATTTATATTTATATTTAAAGGAATCAATAGTATTTAAGGGAGTGCTATTGTTTGCTGGTGGATGGTAAGGGTTGTTATTGAACGAGCTGCTGAAGAATAAAGAGAAAGCCTGACTTATTGTGACCGCATCAGAAGTGACTATTTCTTCATCATCTTCGTGGTATATTATGGAGGGAATATCATGTGTTGACCGGATACACCTGGTCTTCGAAAGGTAATTTAATGATTTCGTCATTGAGTCACTGCTTAAATCCTTTCTTTCTTGGCGTTTACTACCGAAATTTACAATGTCTCTCGACCGAAAAAAACATTAAACTATGTTACAACACATAATACAACTGTTATTCTGACAGTGGCGGTATGAAAGACCACATTAAGCCTGATTCAGAACCATCAAGAACAGCGATAAAGCATTGACATTGTTTTTGAAATTATAATAATAAACGATACAAAGCTGCATTAATGATGAGTCACACCTTGCTGAAGGTCCATATCAGGTTATTGGCAACCTTAGAACTACGACCATTATGAATAACCGTAAGAGGGTTGTTTCAAGATACCTGCGAGGAATTAAGGAAAACCTTGGTCAAAGATTATGGTTCATGCTCTACCCTAAATCTTCTCAGACACCAAGGTTCTATGGACTTCCGAAGATACATAAGGTAGGCATCCTCTTAAGGCCCATTGTAGACGGCATTGGATCCCCAACAAACGAATTGGCTAAGCACCTTGCTCAGATTTTGAAAACATTGGTTGGTAACACGAATTTTTTTTATTAAGAACTCGTTTGATTTTGTTCGTCGCTTAAGTACTTAACAATTAGGGAGGATGAGATGATGGTTAGTTTTGGCGTAAGCTCCTTGTTCACGAATGTTGACACTTCAAGCGCTTTAGAATTAGTGAGGAAATCACTCAACTCCGATATAACCTTGAAGGATCGTACCAACTTGAGTGTACAACAAATCATCAGCGGTGTAGCAATTGTCTAAATATGAACCACTTCTTATTTAATGGACAGCTATACAAGCAAAACGATGGTTGTAAATGACGATATCCAAATAGCTCGAAATTGTATTCTATAGTCTTTTCCAACCCGGTTAGAGTTACGCGCAAGAATTGTCCAAACGTTGCAAAACCAATATATTCGTAATGAACAATTTTCTATAAATAGCGGTACTGAACAAATATACACAAATGCAAAATATTACCTCAACACTGAAAATCCGGGATTAGTTTCAATAACACTTACGAGGGACCATAAGCAGAAAATATGGCGCATGCGAAATCAAGAAAAATGCGAGCCAACAAATGGCGGGAAAGATTAAAACAAAAATAAAAAGGGTGTAAAAATATGTAGACAGTTTCTGGTAAAATATTTGAAAACATCCAAAATGAATGTGTACAATTTGTTGGGAGCACAAAATAGGGAGTCCAGACAGGCCAAATAATTGAAAAAATTGAATGTGAATAAAACATTTACAATGGTTTAGCAATGGGCTCACCCATTTCTTCAGTGATAGCGAATATGCGCATGGAGCACTTCAAAGAAATAGCTTTGAGAAACGAACCGTTGAAACCAAAGATATGGTGGCACTATGTCGACGATACATTCGTAATCATAAAGCGAAACAGACTAGAAGCATTTCATAGTTCTCTCAATAGTTTGAACCGAGTTAAACATCCGCAACCTAAGACGGAAAAGGTTTGGCGAGCTACGGTATCTCTACCGTATGTCAAAAGCGCCTCCGAAGGAATAAGTCGAATCTTGAATAGCGCAGGTATTAGAGTAACATATAAGGCAGGTAGAACTCTTCGCTTCATATTACTGCATCTCAATGATAAGACTGCCTCAGATTGTGCGACGAAATGCATCTACCAGATCAACTGCAATGGCTGCGCGGGTGTTTACATTGGGCAGCCGTCTAGAGAACTCTGCACTAGGGTAAACGAATACAGGAAACGAGTGGGAAAGCGACCTCGCAATCCCAGTGAATATCAATCACTGATTCAAGATTAGGCCCTAGCTGAACACGTGCTAGACACTGGACACAGCGTAGATCTCGATAACGTGAAAGTGATAAGACGGGGTGTGAAATCTTATAGGGAGAGACTTCACGCCGAGGCTGCTGAAATAACAAAGGCTGGGGAGAATGCGGTGAATAAGGCGGATGGGGCGGATATCTTAACAATCTGGCGTTCGGTTTTGCAGCGGATTAGGATTAGCGAACATTACACCTAATACGCACATGATTACGTAAGCAGTGTGTCGGCATACGCTGACCTGTACAATTAATAAACAATTAGGGATGAACACAGCAATTAGGATATCCCCTGTCTAGCTTAGTGAACTCAGGATTGGTCAAGAGAATGCCATTTATACCTGAACACTGTTCGTACCGACACCGTTGGTCTGACGAAGCTTCGGTGTTTAGAAGCGAAACGTTACCATAAACTTGCTATAACTGATTCATTGCAAACTTTATTTTCATGATTATGGACTCCCGATCGGTCTCGAATATATCCAAATACTTTGCTGTAGTGAATTGAATTGTATTGAATTGAATAAAATAACCAATTCAAAATGTAAGTGAGAACAAACAATGCTCACTCGAATTACACATTATGTTCTGATTAATGTTGGTTTGACAACGAGAACTTGAATAACAGTATTATTGATTATTATTGGATGAATGATGATGAATGATTGAATATTATTGATCGTTATTTGAACAATCACCACACAAACGTTCAACTTGTTTCGTGTATTCATTTTCTCCACAACCCATTTCACGCTGTTAGCGAGTATCTTTCAAGTTAATTGAGTGCTGAATCATATTTTCTATTTGCACTTGCAAGTTTCATAGAAAATCTATTACTGTAAATATTTGATTTTTGGACATTTAACACCTTGAATTACTTTGAACAAAAATAGTCTGAAACCATCATTGACCACTACGATATTTGTTATTTAAAGAGAATGCATTCCCAACAGTTCGTTCCAGACAACTAATATAACGTGCTCACAAATTATTATCTTCCATAAAATGTATATATTCGATTAATTAATCAGGTTTTTCACACGTAACTGATTCGGTATTATTATTCTTATTAGAAATTGGCCTCAACTGCATATGAATGAGAGCGATCAAATGATTTCCAACAAGATTCTAATTTGGAATGTTTACTAATAAATAACAGATTTCATCTCTTATACAAAGTAAATAATGCATTAATGTTGATGATCTTAACATCGAATTATAGAATGCATGGTGAACTCACAAGATTACTGTATAATCATTATAATCTATAGCTATCTAGTCCTGACAGGTGTTCAAAACAAAAGAGATTAGATGTTATAAAATATACGGCGAAAATGCGATGGCCTATTTATTGCTTAGAGAAGAGTTTAATATTTAATGTCTCTTGGTGAGATCAGGTCATCATGCGCAAAATCATGACAGTAAATTTTGCTGACTGATAGACACGCATTCACTGCACAACCACGTCTCACAATTAAGTCACAAATGGGTAACAATTGCAGATTGTCTTAAATTGAACCCCAAATTCAGGAGAATCTACACCAAAATGTGTTTTATTTTCATCCCTACTTATCTAGGGCAACAAATCTATGCTTGGTTTTGACAATATTTGCAAATAAATATGACTAGAGGAATCCATGAAACTTTCTAGAGAATCGAACATTCGATTTTGATCGAGGCAACAAGGGTAGTATGATTACAGAGGATTGAAAAAGCATATCCATGTAGCCGACTGCTTTAGACTTGTAACAAGCAGTCGGGCGAATGTTTTTCGAAACAATATAAATAGACTTTTAATAATGGATTCAAAGTCGGTGAATTTCGCGTTACAATTAGTGGGCGTACAAGAGAATTGATCGCTTGGCGAAAGTCACACTAGTTTAACACAGAATCACTAGAGCTATGTATTCTGGCTCAAATTAAATAGATTTCAAAAACAAAGTAAACGCCACTTTGAGAGGAGTTTAAAATATTACAATCACCCCAGTATTTGAAATCGAATAGATGCACAATATGCCGAGTCGGAATGTTATCGCACGAATTAAGAGAAAACCAGGAATGTAATCCGGGCTTCGTGAAGATGAAATAAATATCTGGGAGATAAGAATATATATTGAAAGTAATTATTGCATTGTTTCGAAAACAATTTAGTTGTGTGAGGTCACTGATATAATACACAGTTGGTTAAACAGCATCATAAATAATCACACCAAATACGCTAAGATTTATGGTGTGTGCTCTGAGCAATCGGCAATACAGATTGAAATACCTCAAGGCTCAGATTTTGGCCAACAAATATTTCTTTATTTGTGAATGATCTGACAGCCTGCTTGATATCACTTTGACTCCTGTTTGCAGAGGATATTAATATCCCAAGATCAAACAACAGAGATACGCGTATCTCGGATTTAGAAAAAAACAACGGAGTGGAAAGAGACATTAGACTTGTCACTAAACTTTGGAAAGAGATGCGGTCGAATGTGTGATTCGAAGATGACACAACTAGAAATCGGCGAAGAACCATAAGCATGACTGCGGCTCAGAAAATAATAGATCACAGTTTTATTATTACAGAAGATTTTGAGTAGCCTACTGGGTGTATCGAAGCGGTAAACATGGCTTACAGTGAAATATTCAGACTGCACTCAATGTTTTCATTTTAAAAAACTTTCTATCGTCAGTCCCATGTACAAATTAGTCGTGTGACGCCACTAATCCTAATGCTTAAAAAACGCAGAATTTGTCCAAAGGGTTCATCGCCTCGCGACTATAATTGTTAATGACCATACAGGTAAAACCTGAGGAGCTTGAACATTTCTCATTGAGGAGACAGATGCTGCATGGCGACCTAATAGAACTCATTGTAATTCTGAAAGCTCTCATGGGAAATAATAATACTGAATAACTGAGGCATGCCTTCCAAACAGCCGCAAGTTGAAATTCGAAGGGAATGTCTCAAAGCTAGACATAGGTTACAGGTAACTGCGAACTTTTTCACCAACCGTGTGCCTAACCACTGGAATAAGCTCCAAGATGGTACCTTACAAGTTAAGGTATTTGAGGGCATTAGACTCAACATGGTATTCACTTTCCAAAAATAGTTTATAAAAATATTGAAAACAAAATCATGTATTTGTCGATAAAATAAGTTCATTTCCATGCATTTCGATCAGACTCAAACACATCTCACGACCGGTTTTGTGATGTTTGCACTCATCACGCAGGTACAGTAGGATCATGCGCTTGAAACAGACGAACAATGGTAAACAATTATTTGTATTAAAATGATGTGTCGCTAACACACACCGAAATTAAACTTTACTACCGGTTTGTTTTTCATTGTTCATGCATTGTTCATAATTCCCAGATATCTGGAGTAAAGTGCTTGTGAACCATACGATCTGTTTTCTTGAAGTCAGAGTGCCTTGTTTTCAAAACGACTAACGTGAAATCAAATCGAAGCGCGTGAATGCCATTTAGCAACCTTCAACCCAGTGCAAGTTGAAATTGAAATTAATTGGAAGCGATGTTGAATGTTATCAATAGCGCCTATGCAACTTTAAATTCCACTTCACTGGTTTAGTTTGCATTAAATAAAAAAACATTAACTTCACAGAAATAATTTGGTTGATGCTAATTTATAATAAAACATTTTTTCCTCGTTTGTAACAGCTCAAAAACCTTGTTACCTTTGAATAACCCGCTCATTCAATTATGGAATACCATGGATAATATATCCCAATTTTATCTACACGGATTAGTGCCGAAAGTAAACAGCGAAATGTTCTCGGGATGTTTTCGGTTGACAGGACTTCGTTCTGTCACGTTATGTTGCTAACGAACTGTGAGTTGTATTCACCTTTTCGATGATGTAAATGCTTACATATATTTAATTGATTGATTTTCGTTTTTATTTAACTCACTGTTATAACACTAAAAAATTTACCATGTAAATGATCCTAGCTCATATAGTGATAAATGACATTTTTACATTAATTAATTTACCATCATATCTCTATATTAATACTATTTCCTTCGTTTCGCATTTTGAATATTAACTCGAGTAGATATTATAAGATTAAGAATATGAAATTTTCCTAGTAGTCTCAAAGATATAGTCAACGCATTAAAATGATTTCGAAAAATAGCATACAGGATTCCAGGTTGCTTATCCGTAATCTTTATTTTTTAAATTTCGTAATTGCAAATATTCAAACGAATATTTTGTGATACGTCTTCAGAATGTAATTTATTACCTCATAATCATTTGCTTCGAATTTGGTATTTGACATCTTTCGTTCCGTTTAAGGGTTTATGCATTATAGCTACCTTCATAACTAACATTACCAAAAACAAAACACTACCATAATCACCATCAAAAAAATAAATTACAAAATGAACATAAATTACACAAGTCTCATTCACTATGAAAAATATTGAATAGCTAGATGAGAGCAGGGTTAAGGCTTTGCGAAATATGTAAAATCTTGATCACAGCAAGAGCTGGATGAAGTCTAATCAACTCAAATATACAAAATGCGTTTTATCAAGTTTTGTGAATGTGTAGTAAACATCAGAAAGAAAATATAACGTAACTTAAGCTATAATACATCATGATGATCTATCATCGTCATTATTCCCGGCAGCATACAAAATGTAGAAATTATCCTAAGCGGAATATAACCGAGAGAACACAATTAAATCTAAATCCGATACATTTCCTCGCGTATAAATCATTGCGATATCAGAGTAAGATGATTCAATCACTAAAAATATTTGCGCTTCATTTTAAAATTACTGATTAGAATTTTTATACTTTTTTCTCATGTTAGTTCGGCTATCAATATTTCTGCTCATATCGGAATAAAGCGTCACAAAATAAATCCCTTACGAGACGCAGTAGTTCAGCATCCGCAAAACATGACTAAATTAGCATAATATGTGTAAGTTAATCTGCTTTGTTGTATTCATTATACCAACTCACTCTAATTACGTACAGCTTCGTTCTGTCTGAAATGGGAGAAGAAAATTATTAGTATTGCAAAGTCACCGTTTGTCGCATACTCTTTTCACAAGGTCGAAATATTACAAGCCTACATTAATGCAACTTAAAATGTCGACATATAAATGGCCACATTTACTTTGATGGTTAAAATGATATAAGATGTGAAATGCTATGGCTGTTTTATTAAATGCGTCGTATATCGTTTATGAATAATGGTGTAAACTGACCCGAGAGAGATATTATCATTCAGCCTATGAAAAGATGCTCACCAGATATACATATATACATATTACTAACGTATTCACTCTTTTCATAACTTTTATCGAAGAGGTCGATATTTTTACCTAGCCAATGAACCAAGTACTCTACCACATACTAAATTATTGGACGTTAATTACCTTTGATAACGTTACCATCGAGAATCTTTCAAATATTCTTCGAAATTACCTAACTATATGCTGGCCTGTCTATATACATTCTGGCATTGACATGTGCTCGACAAGTTTCACCTAATTCATACCCCAATGTTTTTATAACAAATGTTATGACCCACGGTTAATTTCTAATATATTTGTCAAATAAACAATTTTACTAAGTTGGAGAATAATGATTATATCTGTGTTAAATGGCATCTCATCCACAGCAGCCCAAGCTCACATGGTGTCCAAACCTCTCTAAACTTTCTCACAATCTGCAGCAGAAGTGATGCGCGTCGAATTCCTATATGATACTCGAAGAGAACTATTTTCGATACACTGAAGTTGAGGGGTAAATCGTTGTATAGGAGACAGGGATTCGAACCCAGCACAGGCCTATTCTGACTCTCCTAGTGGTTTTAATCGTATTTAATAACAATCCGTTCGCTCTAACACTTGCGTGGCAATCTGAAAAGTAGTCGTATAACGACCATAGGAGTAAATAGCACAATAAGCAAGCCTGATTGATTCTATCAAAGTTATATATGTCCAAATATCAAAAGTGAATGCATCAAACTCTATTCAACATATTCTTCCAATGGTCTAACGCTGTGAAATGATCCGTTAGACAGGAGCAATGCGATCGAAATGAATGTTGCAATACAAAACTAAGGTAGGCGTGATATCACGTTCTTGAGATCATACGATCATGACCTGCCTAATCATGAGCAATCGTGCAATGTGACGACAATTTCCTGGTTCAGATCGAGCACAGCCTTTGTAAATAGGTGCGATCACGTCGGACTTCTAATATTTTGGTGCCACATGCGGAAGCAACTAATAGTTAGACAGGCTGAAAAGCAGTTTATTATATTATTATTTATTTAATATTACACAAGTCTTTACAGACGATGTGATAACAAGTATACCATGAGGAGGGTAAACGATGAAAGTAAAAAATGGAATAAAAGGAAGGATTTTTAGTCTGTTTAGACATGCGACGATGATAGAACATGAGAACATCCGGTGTGATGTGGTCCATACTCGGATTTTTTTCACATTCATTTTTACAAATTGACGTGTGACAATATCTTGATTGATCAAAATTTCGCGCAATGTTTCAATTCTTGTGTTGCGTTTTGTCACAGAGACTGCAATAATAAATTGCAAGAGCATTTGCGGTATTTGTTATACTTTCACCATTGTTTTTGTTGTTGTTGGCCTCCTTCAGTCGATGTCGACCATGGATGTACATCACAATTGCATGAATGTTTATGTTCTACAGCTTCTGGAATGACTAAACAATCTGATTCGAGACGACGCTTTACACAATGCCTTCAATGTGAGCGGTCAAGAGCAAGTTCTTCTCAACTCGCCGGGTCAATGCCAAGAGCTTTCATACCTTTTTGTAAACGTCTTTGTACCGCAAGTGCGGTATGCCCAATGGTCGACTTCCTAATTGCAACTCGCCATAGAGTAGATCTTTCGGAATACGACCATTTTCCATTCTGTAGACATGACCAAGCCACCGCAGGCGGCGCTGTCGCAATAGGGTGGATACTTTCACCATTATGGACTGCAAAAATACCTCGTTTGAATTTCGCTTTCACGTTCATGCTTTTATATAATAATTCAAGGTTGACCTCTATTTTTGACAGAATCTTCAATTGTTGTGCTCTCTTTTCATCCCGAACTAGTAAGGCTACTTTGTTGCGCGGTATACAATGTGTCAAGTATTTGGAGTATTGCCGGGTGAATACAGCATCCACGCTGCTCGATTCAACGCTATTCACTTTTATCTGCTACAAAGTTCAAAACGAATTTCATGCTCGGATTATTAAGGGACGTTCTGCAAGTTCTCATTAATCTCCCATTTTAGAAAGGTTAAGTCAGGTTTAGTAGGGTATAGGCATTGTACATTACAACCTCGGACATGTCGAACAATCAACTATACTTGTTGTACCTTATTAAGTGTATTATATTCCTCCTGTTTAGTTTAAAAACAAGAATTTTGATTCTCTTATTCCAGTTTCTATTCTTAAAGAATCGATATAAAATATCAAAAAAAATTTGAAATTTAAAAAGGTACTTTTTTATTATCTACTTATAACTGTGCACTATTTTTCGGGTCTAGGAATGTTTCATTTAAACATGAAACTTGTAAAACATTTGCTTTTATTTATAGAACCTCGTTAAGCGTATTACAGCAACTTTTCTTTTAATTAATTTATCTGATTAATTAGACCATAAACAGGTTTTCCTTAGAAAAAAGTGATTGTTTTGAGCTTCCAAAATCAAAAAGTTGTTGCGTTTCAGTTAAACTGAAGTAAGTGAACGTTTATGGAAATTCGGTATATTTTCAAATCGTGCAAAGCCTAGATTATAATTCGAACGCCTCTGCGTCATCACTTCAGTTTGCACTCACTGAACGCCCTCTCTGCACTGACCTTACACACGATGTCGATTCTATATTGGCTAGTTCCAAAGGTCACCCGTTATGTTCCACGCAAAAATACGATCGTATTCACAGGCAAATAATATGATGTTTTTCTATCTTTTGCGAGTAAAATTACATGGAAACCTAGCCGAAATATTAATGCTTGAACTGTTCTGAGTCTTCTCGCTACTAACCAGCCGGTTTATTACGTACGATAATTACTAACTTGCTTCTGGTCATCATACATGTCGTTTGATACTTTTGATAAATGTTCTACTGCCATGCGAAATTCCGCATGGGCTGCACACAAAATAATACGAACAGACGCATCCTGGGAACACTTTCGTAGTTTTCGTAACAAGGTGACGTCCCTAATTCGAGAAGACAAGCAATATCACCATTGGAAGCTGATCGACCAGATGGAACGACATCCAAATTTGCTGTACACCATCGTAAACGCCGCGACCAAGGTTAAGCCAGGTGTATTTCCTATCCAGACAGAGAACGGACTGACTGATAATGTCAAGGATACAGCTGATGCCCTAATATCATTTTATGCGCAAGTATTTTGTCCCAAGAACGTGTCAACGCTGACGTCTTTGCCGCACCCACTACAAGTCGAATGCCTTAGCAACATCGAGGTAAATCCTACGGTTGTGCGAAAGCATCTACGCCGGCTGAACGTTCGCAAATCACCAGGAGAGGATGGAATAACACCCGCTTTTCTGAAGTCATGCGAGCTGGAGCTTTGTGGCCCACTAAGTGGTCTATTCAGGCACTCATTGAATACGGGAACCGTACCAACTCAATGGAAAACCGGTGTTATCACACCAATCTACAAAGGGGCAGTCGTTCTGATCCGGCGAATTACCGCCCCGTGACGCTTCTTTCAGCGGTTTCTAAAATTTTGGAACACCTGGTGTGTGAACGACTTGTTGAACATCTCGAGAACCATCAGCTAATAACTTTCACACAACACGGATTTAGGAAAACATATTCATGCCTGTCTAACTTGCTCACGACTCTAAATGACTGGACGCGAGCAATAGACCAAAGGGGCTCCGTCCATGCCGGTAACTGAGATATATCTAAAGCATTCGACAGAGTGAATCACTCCTTACTGCTTCAGAAGCTGCAGAATGTTGGCGTCATCGGAAACCTACTAACATGGTTCACAAGTTACCTGTCTGGACGCAAAGTAAAAGTCAGAATATATGGTGAAACTTCTCGAACAATTGAAGCCACGAGCGGAGTCCCTCAGGGTTCGGTTCTCGGTCCAATACTGTTCCTCATATTTATAAACGATCTACCGAACTTACTAGCATGTAAGCTTGTTTTATTCGCAGATGATGTAAAAATCTGGACGAAGGTCAACTCTATCGGGGACTGTCATGTTCTGCAAGGAGATTTTAATAAGTTGCACCAGTGGTCAATCCAAAACGAACTGCCATTTAATTTCCGTAAGTGCAAAATGTTGCAAGTCGGAAAACCCTTTCCCTTTACCTACAAACTTGGCAGCCACCCGCTTGAATGGAGTATATCACAAAAAGATCTCGGAATCTTGGTGTCTGGCACTTTGAAGAACAGCCTACAGTGCGACGCCGTCTACAAGCGTGCGTGCAGCTTGCTAGGTTTACTGAAACGCATTTTCGGACGTTTCCCACCACACTCACTCGCGAAATTACTAAACACTTACATACATCCTGTCGTTGAATACGCTGTACAAGCTTGGACGCCATGGATGGAAAAAACATCTCGCTCCTCGAACGAATTTATCACAAGGCAACCAAAATTGTTACCGGATTGAATAATTTACCCTTTGAGCAGCGACTGACCAGACTTGGACTGTGCACCCTCGAGCGCAGGCGTATCCTACACGACCTCATTCTGACATATCGAATCATCTATGCGAAATCCCACCCTCTCAAACACCTCTTCAAGTTTGGTTCGGTTGTCCCCACCCGCAGCCACCCTTTGACCCTTCAAATCCCACACTCACGATTGAACTGTCGTCGTCACTTCTTCGCTGTTCGTGTATGCTTCTTGTGGAATAGCTTGCCGATAGATATTGTTACCTCGGCGAACGAGCACATCTTTAAACAAAGGTTACGAAACCTTATGTTGAGAACTACTGCGTTGGCCCTACCTATTGATGTCTATATTATTTTAACGCACGGAACTACCGTCCATCCAAAGATTCTTTTCCCTCAGTCTGTGTTGCCATTGAGGATTATTTTTGCTCCAACTATGAAGAACATGGATATGATCATACAAGTAACGATTTTTTTTTATAATTTTTTATACGTATATCCTATGGTATTGTACAGCAATTTGCTTTTTTAACCATAAATCTTGAATCTTGAACTCTGAATCTCACGTGTTACGAAAATACTTCACCCTCGGTATGATCAGCTCATAATTTTGTAGGGTAGATGGCAAGAATACAGCTGGCGCGATTCAACTAAGTTCCAGAAAACCTCGCATGTTACCGTCTACATAACACAAATCTTTCACATGCACGCTTGTTAAGTGATGTTCGGAGGCAGTATTTTAAATAATTCTCCGGAACTGCAATATCATATTGTTTTGACGAAGCTTTGTGCGAACTGATTATTTTATTCGAAATAAAAATTTTATTGTTGAAAAGAATTTACACAAAATATAAAATTGTTATCTACTATAAGTTCGACACTCGGTTATTAACTAATGCTTATAAAATAGGTACGCATTAATTAGAATTTACAGAGCTCACTAAAGAAAACGACAGCTTAGCGAAAGGAGAGACCGCTGGTGAAAACCGAATTCCAACTAAGCTCATCAGTCGTTTGCTTCTTCAGCCGCGGCAGGAGGAGTGCCTCCCACAAGAGTTGCGAGTTACCAATATCATCACGCTAATTGAGAATAACCATGATTGATGAGACTGCAACAAGGAATCTCAATTCTGAATGTTGTAGGGAAATTGTTTGCTGAAGTTTTACAGATGCAGCTACAAGTTTTAGCTTATAGATTTTACTCCGAATTTCAATGTGGCTTCTGCAGGGGATGATCAACCGTTAACATGATCTTCTCTCCCTGAGACAACTTCAAGAAACGTGTCGGGAAGGGCGCATGCCATTATACACTGTTTTTTATTGATTTAACGAAGGCATTCGACTACGTCAGCACGGAAGGTCTTTTCAAAATGCTTGATATCATAGGCTGCCATTCAAAACTGATCACACTCGCTAATTCTTTTTACTCTGGCATAAATGGCTCAGTCCATTTGAACGGTTTCAGTTCAGAAGCCATTGAAATTAGCCGAGACGTCAAACAAGGATGCTGTTCGGCATTTTATTTGCATTGCTTCTGGAGCACGCTTTTAAGACAAGAACGGAAGGCATTTACATAGGTACACGAAGTGATGACAGGCTTTTCAACTTGAACCGGCTGAGGGCACAAAAGGAGGCACGGGATGTGCTAATCCGTGACCTGCTATTTGCCGACGATGCAGCGATTAGTGTTCACTCACATGAGCAGCTTCAGTCACTCATTGAATGTTTTTTCGTCGGCATACAGAGACTTTGTTCTGACAGTTACCATGAGCATGAGCATGAGCATCAGCGTTGTCCTTGGTCAAGGGACTGTATCGCCTCTCATCGTCACTGTTGAATACTGTTAGCTTGAACCAGTAAATACTTTCACATATCTTGATTCAAACATTGCGGATAACCTCTCACTAGACACGGAGATTTTTAGGCGGATTGGCATAACAGCTGCCGTTTTGTCACAATTAAAGTGTCGTTTCTGGGGAAACCGCAAGTTTACTGTGAATTCAAAGATGATGGTATACAGTGTATGCGTAATAAATCATAAGTGTACAACAGTGAAGCCTGGACGATCCACGCAAGATACAAACGGAAGCTGAATGCCTTCCATATAAAAACATCCGCTGTATCTTAAAATATCGCGAATATGTAGATTTATGAACGAAGAAGTGCTTTCTACAGCTTGTCTACAGAGCATGTTCACCTTTATACGACAGCACCGCCTACGCTGATTAGGCTATGTGTATGGAATGGAAAATGGCCGTATTCCAAAAGATCTGCTCCTTGGTGAGTTGAAATCAGAAAAGTCGACCTTTAAGCAGACTGCACTTGCAAATCAAAGAGGTTTGCTAAAGAGTTACGAAAGCTCTCAGCATTGACCCTACGAGTTGGAGTAACTTGCTCTTGACCACTCACTTTGGAGCCACGGTGTAATGCGTAATCTGCAAGCTGGGGAAGAGCAGATACTGTTATCGACTTCTGATTGCAGATTATTCGATAAGTTGTACATCATGAAAACATCATGCGCTTGTCATTTACAACAAAATGAGCCCGCAACCGCAACAGATCAGCAATAACGGATACAATTCATATTAACATTTACTTTACTCAGTAATAGTTTGTTTTGAGAATACATTCCAGGATGTAAAAATGCGTTGCTATGGCGAATCTCTAGATGTCAATGCTGCTGAAGCCAACTACGTGAAATAGCACGGATGGAAGGTGTCTACGAGAATGAAATTAATGTTTAAATGCATGAGCATTCATGTGATAGAGCACAGGTCGAGTTTTCATGAACAGTGGCAGTTCAGACATAGGTTTAGTGTTCGCCTGACGGTTTGACATTTGACCCCTAAGTTAAATTATCAATCAATTAAATTTTGAGGACTATTTGACCAAGTGTACAACTTTTGCAGCAGCAGGAGTGGTGGGGAACTTGTATGTGCAGGACTAGTTCAACTGGTTGACCCGAATTCTTCTTCCAAATATGTCACCTAACGAAGTGAATGCTCGGGCCAATTCATGCTACGGTGATGTTCAAGTTCAAACTTGTAGTATTCTTTAGTAAATCTTATCGAGGATGATTGATTCAGCGCCGCGCTGGCTAATCATAATTGGTTAAAACTCAAGCAGTTAGGTCGACGACCAACCGCTTTTATTATGGTTAAAATATGAGAATGTTGATGTTATCTCACTACGATTTCTGAAAGGGTTGCCAATCAGCTCGTTCTCAACGATAATATAGCAAATTTGTAGATAAATCACGACATTATAGAAAGGTCAAAATTTTCAACATGGACAATTGATGCTGATAGATTGGCGCTCGTTGAGCTTGAATGCTGGTCGCTGACGTTTCGTAACCAACCTAGATGATATTGTCAATGTAAATTTTGCTCGAAGCTTCGCCATCCTGCGAATATTGTATACTGTACGTTCACAATAGTCAGGTTATTCTTACCGAAGCCGACCTACCAAGATTTGAGATTTATTTTTGAAAAAAACAAATAACCAGTAACTCAACATAGAATTTGAATTGAAGAAAAATTTAAACCCAAAACTATTTAACACCTTTAAATAGTTCGTTAAAGCTTTTGGAATCAGAACAGAAGTAAAGCAAAGTTCAGCTGAAAATAAAACTTGCAAAGACTTATCAAACACAACAGTCGTAGTATTTCACATCCCCTCACCACAATATATTTGTCTTTTATAAGTACCTCGAGCGCTTTCCCAGGAATCAATTTGTGATTCCGTATTTTAACATCGTGGTTCTTTGTAAGAACCCTATACAACAATGGCATACAAGTATAACTTTGTCTATAACTTTCTAACATTTACTTGTTGTTCGCGGCGGCATAGTGGTAACACGTTTATCTTTGAAACCCAAGAACTGTGGATCAAACCTTACCGATGTTACACACGCGGGTAAATCTGTTCAAACATGTTTCTCCATCAGACCCAGGTGTGAAACGGGTACCAACAATAAACGAAAAAATAACCGCAACAGCCAACAATCCTGTCCAGGAGATGAGCCCACATAATGTGTACTGCTCCGTGCTAACGAGATAATCCACGACTGATGCCTTGCGCGGGTGCTCTAAGGTCGAAAATGTGTGTAAGAGTTTGTTCGGGTCAGGCTACTTGCCCTTGATATATATATAGTAGATCTTTCGGAATACGACCATTTTCCATTCTATAGACATGACCAAGCCACCGCAGGCGGCGATGTCGCAATAGGGTGAACATGCTCGGCGAATTTCAAAAGCTTCTGAACTGCAACCGTTAAAATGGACTGAGCCGTTCATGCCAGTGTGGAACAAAATAACGTGTTTGAGCAGTCTTGAAGGCAGCCTATCAGATCAAGCACTTTGAAAAGACTTTTCACGAGACGTAGTCGAATGCCTTAGTTAAATCAATAAAAACAGCGTATAATGGCATGCGTTTTACCCTACACTTTTCTTGAAGTTGTCTCAGGGAGAAGATCATGTCAACGGTTGACGGCAGCGTTCCCACCGAAACGGAAGCAATCAATACATCAAAAAACGTAGTGGGTCCGGCTCAAACCGAGTCGGACCGAGTACATCATACACGGAACAAAATGTTGATTCAAACTGTTGGAGCGCAATAACTAGCCCACAAGTCACACTCTTACGAGCACTTACTGTTAAGCCAGATCTGGCATCACATTGTCCTACCCCTTACCTCATATCACCTGATTCATCGCTACACCGAGTCGTATCGATCAAATGTATATATACTAATGCTCAATGTTTAGTCAACAAGCTGGCAGAACTCATTGATATCTGTGTAGAACAGTCCCCTGACCTTATTGCTGTGACGGAAACCTGGTATCAGCCCAGTATGCCGGACAGTGAACTCTCAATCCCTAATATGACACTTTTTCGTCATGACCGTGATGGCCCGGGAGGCGGCGTTGCATTGTATTATCACAAGCGCTTCAATGTTAATATCATTGCAGATACTGATCTTTCACTCACAGACACGCTGTGGTGTTCACTTGACAGGGAATCTGGTGAAAGCTGTACAATTGGGGTTATATATCGATCATAATGATGTGTTAGTTGAAAGACTTCAGCGCATCAGCGCTCGGCCACATGCTCAAATATTGATTATGGGGGATTTCAACCTCCCGCAGCTATACTCGAGAAATCAAAACCCAATTACCTCACTGGAACACAAATTTCAAGAAGTATTTGATCTAGTCCCCCTGTACAATCACGTTTGCAACCACACACGAATGCGAGGGACAGACCGGCCCTCTGTTCTGGACCTAGTTTTGACTTCTAACGAATCAGCTATTGAATTAGTACACTACGAAGCTCCATTGGGACGGAGTGACCATGTGATGCTCGTGTTCGATTATGTCTGCAGTGCATCGAGACACAGTGACGAATCTAAAATCATCCGTAAAGTCGACTTTTGGAGACTCAAAGAAGCACTTTGTGAGCTGAATGATGTTCAACTTGATTCTAGTGACTCAAATACACATTATAACTCTCTGATAAACTACCTTCAGATGCAAACCCAGTCGAAATCTCGATATATTCAGAGGAAAGATGTCCACACCCTCCGTTTCTCTGTTCGCAGCAGAACTAGAAAATGGATTTCATTGAAAAGGCGTGCTTGGGTTACTCATTGCAATAACGCCACCCCTACATCTTGGTTACAATTTTGCAGAATACGTAACAGAGTCACCACCCTAATTCGGCAGGACAAAAACAGTACCAGCAACATATGGTGGAACGAATGGAAGCGAATCCGAAACTATTGTACAAAATTGTGAATGACAGAACCAAAGTTAAACCAGGTGTTTTCCCGATCATGACAGAAGAAGGTTTGACTGTTACAGTCCAAAAGACGGCGGATGCGCTTGCGTGCTTTTACTCTCAAGTCTACTGCCCCAAAAAGCAATTATTGCATCATGAATTATCAAACACTGTAGAACCACTAACTGAGCCCGTGATCGATCAACTGGTGGTAGAGCGACACTTACGTCGATTGAATACAAAGAAATCTCCCGGGGAGGACAATATCACCCCAGCGATTCTTCATGTGTGTTATAGAGAGCTTTCAAATAGCTTAGCTGCGGTTTTCATCCAGAGTCTTGGTGAAGGTTTTGTTCCTTTGGCTTGGAAAGCGGGTGTGGTAACACCAATTTACAAAGGTGGCAGTCGTTCTGACGCAGCAAATTACAGACCTGTAACGGTGCTACCATGTATTTTGAAAATTATGGAGCGCATTATATCTGAATGTATTGTGGGTCAGCTTGAAGCACGAGGTCTTTTGTCAGCAGCGCAACACGGGTTCCGCCGGACCAGATCTTGTCTTTCGAATTTACTGATCACACTAAATGATTGGACGATGTCGCTTGATCAAGGCTATACGGTACATGCTTGTTATATTGATATTTTAAAGGCTTTTGACAAGGTCGACCACAGCTTGCTTCTGCAAAAGCTAGTGCGATATGGAATAACAGGTAACTTACTATCGTGGCTAACAGATTATCTGACCGATCGGCACGTGCGAGTTCGCGTTGACGGAGTATTGTCGAAAAGTATCGATGTCACGAGCGGGGTGCCTCAAGGTCAGTGCTCGGACCTATTCTATTCCTGTTATATATAAATGATATAACTGAAATAGTGCGATGCAAGCTCGTTCTTTTTGCAGATGACATTAAAATATGGAAGCAAATCCGATCTAATGAAGATTGTGTAATGCTGCAAAACGACTTGGATGTTCTGTATCGCTGGTCTCTAGAGAATCAAATGCCTTTCAGCCTACGTAAATGTCATATGTTACAGCTTGGCCGTAACTGCGAATATACATACCATCTAGGCCACGATATCCTAAATTGGACCACCGCTGAAAAGGACCTCGGAATTTGGATAACTAATAACCTGAAACCGAGTATGCATTGTAGAAAAGTGTTTAATCGGGCATGTGGTATATTAGGAATTCTGAGAAGAATTTTCGGACGGTTCTCACCCAAAACAATTCCTCGAATTTTAAATACTTACATCCACCCAACGATGGATTATTTGATCCCAGCCTGGCACCATGGTTGCGTAAAGACATCGAGATCCTGGATCGAATATACCACAAAGCTACAAAGTTAGTTGAAGGGATGCAGCGGGTCCCGTATCAAGAGCGAATGGCCATCCTTGGTTTGCGTGATTTTACACAAAGACGAATGAGGATCGACCTGATTCTGGCTTACAAGATACTGCGGATCGAAAACCATCCGCTTAGCGAACTAATAAAAGTAAACTCCCCTCGAAGTACGCGCAGTCACTCGTGTTGTCTCGAAATACCGCACTCAAGACTTAATTGCCGTCGCTATTTCTTCTCTGTGCGTATCTGCTTTCTATGGAATGCGCTACCGCAAGATATTGTGAATGCAACGACAATTGATGTTTTCAAATCGAAATTAGATGCATACGTCAAGCAAAACCCTGAATTTGGCCCGGTGTGTTGAAGCAACACGAACCCAGAAAAATATTACCAATGTGATTTTGATTAAAATTTTCATTTTGCAATAGTTGTCATTCAATGGTACGTGTAAAGCATTAGCTTTTTATCACCATAAAATCTTGATTCTTGATTCCCCCACGGAAGCCACATTGAGATTCGAAGAAAACTCTTTCAGCTAAGACTTGTAGCCGGATCTGCACGTCTTTAGCAAACAATTTGCCTACACCATTCAGAAGGGAAATTCCTCTGTAATTGTTTTAATCGCCTCTATTACCATTATTCTTAAATAGAATGATGATATTCGTGTTTCACATCTCACGTAGGACACACTCCTCCTTCCAGCACTGAAGAAGCAAATGGTGGAGAGGCTGTAATAATGCCGTTCTACAGCATTTGATTAAATCGGATGGAGGTCCGTCGTCTCCAAGGGCCTAACATTTGCTAAGCGGTCGATTTCCCTATTGACCTCATAAAGAGTAGGGGAGTATCTAGATGTTCAGTGATCGGCAATCGCTCAACATTTTCAAGTGCATGCGGTTAAATTCTACTGTGCGTAGTGTAGAAAGAGGAGAAGTGCTCTACCCAGCTTTCCATCTGCTGAGTTTTGTCACAATCGGGTTATCAGATAAGACTTACTGGGAGCGGTTTTAAGTTTGTTCGGACCAATGGATCTCTAGATCTCAAACTACACATCGTGAAAAATTCCGGTATAAACAGAATCCTGAGGCTAATTTCAATCTAATATTCATTTGCTCATCGTCTTGCAGTCTGTTGAACCTTATTTCTAGCTGCTCGTAGAAGTCTTAAGGTTTCATCTGTTGGCATACCTTTGAACTTCAATATTGGTGACAGTTTCTCGCTCGAAACAGCAGTCATCCCAGAAGCTTATACTTCGAACCAGTCGCTCATTCAAGCTTTCTTCGGACCGTACGTGGAAGGTGCGACTCGGCATATGCAGCTTTTTAGTGATTCCCAGATGCATAAACATTGACCAACGTAATGGTTCCAGTAATGTACTTCACATTTAGAGTCTAAATCCGTTCACTCCTACAGCTGTTTGGTTCTGCTGCATTTACTAGGCTGTTTCGCACGGCAAACTCAACTCCATGCAGTCGAGGCTCACTAGAGCCCCTTCCTTTCCAAAAATGTGTAATCTCTCTCTGTTAGCATACTAGTGTCTGGTAATCGCGTCTGTTGCAGCGCAGTCACGTCAACCTTAAGCCTTTTTAGCTCATTGTTAATCACAGCTGATATTCGTACGCCTCTGATATTTAAGACGTCGTCCAGAAATCCTGGGAGCATGGACCGGTCGTTCCAGGTTCCCAATTTCTGACCTTTGTTGTTTAGTTATTCGTTTTGCTGATGCGTAAAAATACGGCGTGCGTTATTTACACTTTTGCCTCCTGTAGAAACCCGAGAGGGCACATCAACCAATCAGGTGATGCGTGTGCGTGTTCGAAGTGATTTACTACAGAAACCCGAGAAGTTAAGGGTTGACATTACGTGCGGCGTATGTATTTATGTCAGCCAATAAGAATTGTCAGTCGTACGAGTAAAATTGGTCTAAAAATAAACGCATTCTGATTCGTGCCCCTTGAACGGATTCTGATTGGTCAGCTAATATATACTTCGTGCCCGTGGAAAGTAATTATAACGGATACCTAAAAATACTATCTGCTTGCTGTGGAGTGGCTGTCAGCATGAATACTCATTGTCCAATCAGAATGCAGTATCTGTCAGTGTGTCTATCTCTTTATTGTAATTCCCATGATGATTCATATGTTTGTTGACGTGTAGTGAATACACATGTGTCGCTCTGATCTTGACTTTTCTACATGGTGACGAGGGTGATCGATGAGAAAACGTCGGATAGAACTGAGAACGCCCTTTTTAGCGGCTTTAATGTTCGACCACCGGCAACACTCAATGGAAGGCGATGAAGGATTGGCAGAGAGATGGAAACGGTGGAAGGAACAGTTTAGAGACATTCGGACGTTGGCGAATCTGACGAATACCGACAAAGCGTATCAAATGGTGACGCTGAGGAATGCGCTTGGTGAACAGGCGACGAATTTCATACAGTGTTTCACCTTTGATAAGAACGAAAACGCAGATGACTGGGAAACTATCTTCGCGAAGCTCGAAGAACATTGCCTCGGTCAAGTGAACGAGAGATGGAAACTGTGGAAGCAACACTTCAGCGACTTTCGGACGTTGGCGAATCTGACGAATACCGATAAAGTGTATCAAATTGTGACGCTGAGGAATGCGCTTGGTGAACAGGCGACGGAGTTTACACAGTGTTTCACTTTTGTTGAGAACGAAGACGCAGATGACTGGGGAACAATCTTCGCGAAGCTCGAAGAACTTTGCCTCGGTCAAGTGAACGATATAAATTCAATTGTCACGCGCAAGATGTCGATGAGCCGATCGTTTGAAAAACGGAAGGATGTGGAGTGGCTGTCAGCATGAATACTTATTGTCCAATCAGAATGCAGTATCTGTCAGTGTGTCTATCTCTTTATTGTAATTCCCATGATGATTCATATGTTTGTTGACGTGTAGTGAATACACATCTGTCGCTCTGATCTTGACTTTTCTACACTTGCCGGTTGATTTCTAATTCCCATGAACCCTAGGAGGATAGTACACCATGACGAGACGGCACCTTATTTACTGGGGGCTGCCCAGCTTGAGGCGAACTGTTGCTGTCCAATGAGATCTGCAAATCTCTCCCACCATCGAAAGCAGCCCCAGGCACCAATCTCTACGCTATTCGAGCCATAGCATTTAACCTGTATCTGCTGCTGCGCGTGTAGTTATCCGTAAAACCGGAATGGAGTATCCTCTCCATTTATGCGTTTTGATGTACGCCAGGCCAGTTTAATATGGAGAACTAGCTTTAGACCATCCGACAAGTGCTCCATCTTCACGGCACCGCCGGAACCAAAGTAACAGCTAGACTGATAAGTTTTGAAAACCATGCCTTCGCAAGAGTTGGCAGGACGAAGTTGAATACAACTTCGAACGGACGACCATTCTTAACCAGTTGTCCCAATTCAGCCTACAATGCGTGGTCGAGTCACGAGATCCAACACCCACGCGAAAAAATCGATCGATCATGGTGTGCATACGACGGTTGTTCCCCCGACAGCGACATCAAACCACCTTGACCTCTGCGCCAAGTGCCTGTACCCGGTAAGCAATTATAGTGCATTGGTTAAATGTATTTTTTGTGATATACATGTACACGTGGCCTGCGATGAGACTTTGACCGATGAGTGTGTAAAGATCGTGAATGATAAAAACCTCCCATCCGTTTGCTATTTCTGTATTGACTGTAGAAATTCAATAGCGAATCGTAATCCCAAGAGTACACAATTCTCTGCTAGAAACGAGACTAATACAATAGAGAATAGATTATTGATAATAGAAGAGGAACTTGCAAATTTAAAGAATACTCTACGACCAATAATCAAGACTAAAACAGTTGAATTGAATAATGGAATACGCTCGACCTCACCGCCACAGAGTGCTTCTAAAAAGGTTAAATTACGCGACACTGAAGTGATACTTAAAAAGGCCTTGAAGCAGAAACCGTCTACGTCGAACGCTCCTTTGGCCAAAGCTGCCACGAAAAATACTTCGCTAATGTTATCTGCACCGATTCGGCACCAATTGAAACGCCCCCGGTGGTACAAAAATCATACAGAGAAATGCTTTTGCGGTCGACCTCCGCTGCACAATCTGAGCCTGGCACACTAAACCTAAATCAAAAAGCCTCACATTCTATGAAGAATGACCGGACACGCGACAAGCATTCTCATTCGTTAAGCGTAATATGTACGAATGTTAAAGAGTCCGGCGAGAGCTTGTTAGATAGAAAACACAAACACGACCTCGATATATGGTCTCAAATTTGTCAACAATTGCAAATTGAGCATGTTACTCCTGACAAACTGATTCGTCTAACTCGCCATTCCACCTCACCTCATAGTGATCAACCTCGGTTACTAAGAGTCACACTGAAGTGCGAGGCTGATATCGAAAACATACTGCTAAATTCGTACCGACTAAAGACGGATCCGACTTCAAATTGCCGGATATATCCTGATGTGCCATGGTGGGAACGGAAGGGTGCCTCAAACACTAAGGAAAAAACGGTATCGCGGAGTATGGTTCTACTTGGGGTACCAGAAAATACCACTGAAGCATTGGGACAGGAAACAGCAGATCATGACTTCAAGCAGTGGCGTTACATTGCGTCTTTGCTTAATATTTCTAACGTTGTGATCACTGACACTTGCCGGGTGCCTTTTTCAATAAACTATAAAGGAGACGGACCGAAACCTCTCAGGATTACCTTTTTAACTACCGACATGGCTGAATTTGTCAAGTCCGAATGGAAAATAGCAAAACGTGCATTACCGAAAGACATTAGACTTTGTCCACCGAGACCAAGTACCATGAGTGAGACACATTCGCGGCTGGGGGCGGTAGACGGCAGCGTTCCCACCGAAACGGAAGCAATCAATACATCAAAAAACGTAGTGGTTCTATGGAATGCGCTACCGCAAGATGTTGTGAATGCAACGACAATTGATGTTTTCAAATCGAAATTGGATGCATACGTCAAACAATACCCTGAATTTGGCCCGGTGTATTGAAGCAACACGAACCCAAAAAACATTAACAATGTGATTTTGATTAATTTTTTTCGCAATAGTTGTCATCCAATGGTACGTGTAAAGCATTAGCTTTTTATCACCATAAATCTTGATTCTTGATTCAAATACAAAGAATACATGCAACGTTCGAAAGTTGTTCCAACTTATTTGTTTGCCCGGTTCCAAAAACAGTGTTGTTAACAAAACCAGTTGCAACTCAAGTTCGGCGAAAACAAGAGACTCACAAGCTGACTTGTAGGCATGATTCCCATGTGTCCGTCACTCATCAAGGGAGCATTGGTTCCGCTGACCATTCATGTGACCACTGCAGTTTGAAAACGGGTGTGCACGTGATCGAATTCCGGGCCTTAGTTTGTCGGGCAAATTGAGTATGCCTATCGATCCGAAATCACGACTAGTTTGATTGGTGAATTTATGGAACTGTATTCACTCATCTTACATTATACGAAGTTTCAGCTCAGAAACGTCTTATTCGGTTACCGTAAATTACGTACAGCCAAGGTCTGAATTAACAGCGGAAAGAAAGTAAATAAGTTTCATATGGCAATGTTATTCACCATACGTATGCAATTACAAGTAATGGCAATTTCTAGCATCTTGATGATCGGAAATTGGGTAAATTCAAAAAGTTGTCTAGATGAATGATATCACGATTGCCGCCAATTGATGATCATATTCAATCATTCGCATCAACTAAATGTCACATCTATTCAAAGCTACTGGTGCAAGTGGTTGAGGTGTGGCAATCTTGATAAAAGAAGCTGTTCCCCAAGAAAAGGCTTCAACAGGTCCTTTCCCAAATAATTCACTGTGGCTAAGAAATGGCTTGCGCTCGCGTGTGGCTAAGGTAAATGTCTACAATGTTTTACTCGATCAATTGCTAATAAATGCTCCATTGTGAACTAAATGGGGCAAGATAACAAGTTATCGGGCTTGGTGATTTTATTCTTGCTACTATCGATTTGAATACTGGAATTTCCCCTCAAGCCCGTTAATATCGTACCATTTGGAAATGGTTAATAATCAAGCGATAGTTCATCCTATTCAAGAGCCAACAAGGGGCTGATATTGGGACATAGATAATGTGCATTAGAATGTAAACAAAGTTTTAAAGTTGAAGCTACTGTTGGGTAAGGCTTGCACGACCAACCTATTCAAGGTCGCAACAGAAATAAAGTATGGATTTCATAAATATTACTCGAAATCTGCACAAATAACTAATATGCCACATTTTATTACCTCAAAACTTCGCTCAGGAATTATTTAACTACAAGAAAACAACAATACACCGGTACATGAAGACCACTCTATTTGATTAAAAACCCAAGATATCCTATTTTGCTCGACTAAACGCATTTCACAGTCATACCCATGCATACCGATCATTTTTACACCCTACGCCCACACCAATTCCTAAGGCTGTCCTGAATCGGTAGGATTTCGACCCGTTTGCCCGGCTATTGATCGTTACTTCCTTACCAACACGTGATTGGCCAATCAATATGGCAACGATTTCATCCACATAAAAGTCCACGTCACACACCGGGTAGTGCAGAAGTTCAATATCTATTTTGAACCGGTAGTGGAGTGTAATTTCGGGGATGTGGGCAACACATTATTTTGAATTTAATTGAGAAAGTAATATTCTATCGGGAAAAGTGATCTAAATTTTATACATGCTAAAAATACTAGGAAAAAGCAATATTCCAATAGTTATTTGTGATTTCACCACAGCATATTTTCAATTAATCTGAAAAGCGGATGCACCCGTACCAAGCAAAGTTTAGACTTGGTTGGACAGGATGGAGCTCAACCAGTATGTTAAAATTAATCAAATCTGAAGATACAATACTTATATTTTGATTCAAGTGTTTTATGGTAAGAAAAGCTAGAAACAGGATAAAGCTCATCTCTTATTTACCCACCGAATTGTTTTTTCACTCGGAATCACTGTCAGCATGGTGAGCGCGTCAAAAACATTCCATTGTGATTGCCAATTCTTCCCCCTGAGCTTTGTTGAGGTTCTCCAGTTGACACACCAAGAGCAGGGAATTTAAACCCTTGTTCGACTAAAAGTTAAGCACGACATAGTAAAATCACTGATCAACTGGAAATTAAACTTATGACCTCATAATTCTTGATTATTTGGCCACCAAAAAGCCTTTGCAATCGGGCCACACCAACACGTGGACACGACTTTTTGTTGAGTTGAAACTAGGCCAGTGTGATAACGTTGCACAATGTTCTTGTAGTGTTGTGGCTTGTGTTGGAATGCGCTAGACACAAACCTGAGAGAATTGAAACGGTAACCGAACCACGATAGCTTTGAAATTGAACGGTGTGATTATTAGGTAGCAATTTCATATATTGCTCAATATGAGATTAGGCTAATGTTAATTGGCAGCAAATTATGTGAACATGATGGCAAATTTCTACCCAATTACTGAATAAGGGAACCAGTAGGCATGACTTATATATATAAATTCATGATTTTGTGCTGACATCAAAATCTAGAAAAGGAAGCGTTGCACTAGGGATTTGCTTCTGAACTGAAATATACAATATCTTCAAATGGAACCTTTTCTTTTTCCAACATAGCTATGATATAATAGTTAATAGTTTTGTGAATAACTGATGAGAAACATGTTGCGTAATTGATTTTAAAATGTCAAGATAGACAAGTGAGGTATATTTTCAAATTTTATTACAGTTTTACATTATTTGCATTGTCAACTACGAAAGGTTATGATGATAGATAATTACGAGGTTAAGGAATTATTAGCAACATCTTTATTGCTCTGCGGGATACAAGATGTATTATTTCTGTCACAGTGAGTTAGGCTGGTTCGAACATCATTAAAGAAACAACATCATGAATAGAGTAATTTTCGCCTAATAACTTTGCTAATAAATCCTCATTGTTGTTCATCGGCAAATCATGTGAACGGCCTTTGGTCTGCTTTTGACCAGTAGCAAGGGCAATTTCAATATCAATTTGGAACGCCAGACACGAACGGAAGCTCAATGATTTCCATCTACGAAGCATCCGTAGTATCTCGAACATATCGTGGATGGACAAAGTGATTAATGCTGACGTGCTTTCAAAACCTGGTATACAGAGCATGTTTACGCGACTACGACAGCGCCGCCTATGATGGCATAGCCACGCCTACAGAAAGGAAAATGGTCGTATTCCGAAAGATCTACTCTATGGTGAATTGCGGTAAAATGACGTTTGCCAAAGGGACATGAATGTCCTTGACATTGACCCGCGAGCTGGTCAGAACTTGCTACTGACCGCTCACATGGGAGGCATTGTGTAAAGCGTGGTCTGCATGCTGGGGTGGAGCAGATACAGCTCTTGGCTGCTGAACGCAAATCAAGCAAACTGACGCCCAACGACCGAATTCTGCCTATCGTTTCTGCGGGAGAGATTGTTCCTCCCGAATCAAACTGTTTAGTCATTCGAAAAGCTGTAGAATATAAAAATGTATGCGATTGTCAAGTACATCCATGCTCGACATTGACCGAAATAGGTCAACAAAGAACTGGTGTCCCAGAACGTCAGTGATTTTGTCTCCCATTCCGGTAATACCTAGTGCAAAAATTCATGTGGTTTTAATGGGTCGGAATTGCGCGTTCCTGTTTCAAACTTCAGGCAATAGAAAATCAATTCTGCACATCTAATTATCAACACTACTCAAATCTACAATCAATTATGTGCTCGCATGCTTCATACCGACAAGCATAGAAATTTGAAGGATGCTATTTTAGAAATAACAAATATTTCTTCTCGGAATATATGTTAGCTTCCGTGAGAAACAATAACATTAGTAAACAGCGCACCACTGACTAATATTTTTGTCTCTAATAAATTGAAACAGCATTTCTGAGATTGTTTGAAGACAAACAAACACTAAATTTAATAAAAAATTCTTTCATTCCTTAAAATTTAGGATACAACTGACACAGGCCATTAGGTTTCGTGCTTTGTATAATCAACGAATAGTGATTTCTAATTATGAGATAGCACGTAACCGTTCGTGGGTTGTGCACAGTGAAAAAGCTTGAAGTCACAAATATTGTCTCAAGAGCTTTATTAAAAAACCGAAGCTTAACCTACCATTGTTCCATGTTACATACATCCTGACGGTTTTGTTCCATGAGTTGACTTGAAACAATACGATACAATAGTCACAAAAGTCTGGAATTTCATCCCGTCCAATGCACTGGATGATGAAAAAAACTATTTACAGACGTCTATTGCGTTTGATATAATTTTTCCAAGAAAGCTACATGGTATGCGAATAGGAAGTCAGCTATATTGCAAAATGTTCTGACGCACTAACTATTTGCTCCAGAGTAGACGAAGAATATATCAATGAAGATAACACCCAAGTAATAGCTCATTACTAGTTGCAGTACATTGGTGCCTTATTCCATTTCTACAGTCGAATAAATTAATCGTATATAGTTCCGAAACAATTCTGACACATTCTTGATTAAGAAAAATACTTCTGTAATTGTTACCACTTAGAATTCCGTAAGAATTCGGATGCTGGTGAAGACACCCACGTTAGATAACAGCAAAAGGATGAGCTATACAGCTAAAACAGGAAATCGCTGCAAAATGTGTATTTCGGTTCAATTAATTGATGAAAAATCCCTCAAAAAGAGCCGTGCGTGTGTGAGCTGTCCATTATTATTATTATTTCTTCGAAAATCTGAACTCATTTATCGTTAAACAGGCGTTATTCATTTACGCAGCCTGAATTTGATCTGGAATCATTTAAAAGTTACATTAACTTATTTCAAACCTGCGACCACATATTCGGAGACTGAATGAGAAATTAAGAGAAAAAGGGTAAATATAAAAGATACGTCATCACCGAATTGAACATACGAACGGCCCCTATCTCGCGGTGCTCTAGTCATATTAACCAATTTTGCAATGCATAATTTATCCCAAGCGGCGCCCTGCAGACATCAAAGTAATAACTATTAGTTAGTTGTTTGAAAACCATTTATTGAACCAAAAGACAGCTATGATAGAATAATAGCAAAATCAAAAGTCTAACAAAAGAGCTAGACATCAAGAATAACAAAAATAGCTAACAGAACTGAGGTATGGTGTGTAGTAGGAGATTGTTGTTAGTTCGTTGCCAACTACGAAATTACGTTCTCTGTGGTGTAGGGCCTTTGACGATTTGCTTCCTATATTGAATAAGACTTGAAAGCAGCCGAAAAGATTACAAAGGAAAAAATAATGAGCACTATCTACACACTGATAACTAAACAGAAAAAAATAAAAAAATCGAGTAGTAAAGTTTGATAGCGAAAAATTCACAAATAAGATTCGAATGGACAGACAATGAGACACAAAATATTTATAATGGAGATAGCGAATTTCAGGATTAGTCCGAACGCATAGCCGCTGCCGCAATTGCCGCTGCCCCTTTGCCACTGCCATCTTCCGACAAACGGAGACGGAACTGAAATAAATAGTGTTTGTTTGAAATGTGATGAATATTTGTAAAGATTAGAAATGCAAACTCGAATAAATACTCACCACTGTATTCTTTGGCCGCAATTTGTCAATAATATCGGTCATTCGTTCGCGGAATTTTGGGTGAAATTTATACAGCGAACCATCGATTCCAACTGTAACTTCGGTTCGCTTCATTCTACGAAGTAGGCTGGCAATACCTGGAAAACGTATAAATATTTGATTAATCTCTCCCTTATTTTAAAGGACAAAATTTCTATAAAAACTTACCCGCGCCAGCCAGATAAGCGGCTCTTTTGCAAACTAGTTCGCAGGCATAACGGACAATTCGACTATCAATTGGTTCAACTACTGGGACATTCAATTCCTCTGTCAACATGAACGTAGTACTGTATACAAGGTGCTCGGGGTCACTGAAATTAGCGGAAGGAAATAAACAATGATTGCAATAAAAACCACAACTAATTACTTAAATTATGACACAAAAATATGGCTAACCGTTCAGTTTCAGTAAGGTATTTTGTCAATACCTAATCTCTTCGCAATAGTTCATCCGGCATCTGACCTCGGAAAAGCAAACCTTCTTCAAACAAGCGGACAAGAATATGACGAACGATTTCACTGAGGTACATTCCAGAAACCATTTTTTTTCAAAACTGACAGAAAAAACGGTCAGTTAAATTTGAATCAATATCGCTCAAGATGAAATTTTTTATTCATGTTTACAGTTGTTTCCCGGGATGCAAACTTTCAGCGTCTACAGCTTTATCATACTCTGTTCGAAATTCTTCAAATTCACCATCTTCTCCAAAAGCACCCCATTCAGTGTTGATTACGACCTGTGGGGCGTGTTCACCTTCCATATTTTCAACTCGCTCTCTTCTTTCAATATGCACAGCATTAGTCCAAGTACCTGAAGTAATTGTGAATAAAAAATGAGTTCAACTCATGTTTCAAATTTGCAATATTAAAATTAGACAATATAGATAACAACCTACCAACAATCAAACCAATTGCACATTTTTTGTCCTCTAACGCACAAGACGCCAACGTGCCTACGGTATCGTTGACAACTGCAACGCATTTCACTTTACAACCCTGAAAATTAGAGAAAGATTACATTGTGATCGCGTTGAATATATTAGATTAAAATTGTCTATTTATTAGCAATAATGTAACAGGGCTTATAAATAAAAATATCCGATTGAATTTAAATTAGCCTGAAATAAAAACGAACCATTTTATCTATAGCATTTTGTAGCAATTCTGCGACGTTTTGTCCGACGACACCATCAGCCGTGAAGCCTTTGGTCCAGCGGACCAACTCAGCTTTTGTCAAGCTAGTTTGTTTGCATGGAAATGAAAAAGTGAATCCCAGTGACAATTCTTCATCAGCCAAATCATGACTCTTCAGAAAATCTGCCAGCGTTTTAGCGATGTATTCAAATAACTAAAATACAAAAGTAGAGCGAAGTAATAGTACATGTATATAGTGCACTGTAATATAAAAATGCAAATTTGACAGAGTTGATGATAGACAGATATAAATTAGCCAACAATACAAAATAATCTTACTTACATTATTTCCTGCACCGGACATAATTTTATGTGGAATGGCGTAGGCTCTTTCTTCAATAACCGGCGGGGCTTTCTTACCAGGTAGTTGTACAAGAAGAACGCGGTAGTTCGTCCCTCCAAGATCGAGTGCTAAATATTTACCAGTTTCTAAAGAAATCAGAATAATTTAGAAATCTTACCAGTGCCATCAGGGATTTTCGTAACATACGATGGGTACATCATTATAGAAGATTTTTCGGATTTTTGAAGTCCACGAGTCATTACATCGCCCATTAGTTGACAAAAATTTTCATAATCTTCAAAAGTCAAATTCAACGGCTCCAAAAAGTCGCAGACTTTTTGGAAGGTTTTTTCGTCAGACTGAACCATTGCGAGCAGCAAATTATGTGAATGCGAGAACTACAAACTGAGTTTAAATAGTGTTCCGGATGAACTATTGCGAAGAGATTCGGTATTGACCAAATACCTTACTGAAACTGGACGGTTAGCCATATTTTTGTGTCATGAAACAAAATATCGGCCAAACAAAATATGAATGAAAAATAAATCAAAAATTATCAACTAAAAACAAAAAATAGCAACACACAAAATACATTTTTTAACACATTTTATTTATTTGTTCTACCCATATATATACCCTAAAGTCACTTGATCGAAGAATATTATTTATTGTAAAATAGGTAACAGTAATCAATCGAAAATAAAAAAGATATTATCTGAACCAGTATATGCTTGCTTTGTTTTGTAAAATGAAAATAATGAAAACGGCTGACTCTGATTTAAATAAATTTCAGTGACAATTGTCCTAGATATTATTCCCTAAAAAATAATTGTCAGTGTCAGTATCAATATCACAGGGCGATAGTCGACCAAGTCGAAATTATTGCCCAGATTCTTTCTTGAAAACACCCGCCACTACCAGGATTGATTCGTAGGGTGCACAGGCGTATGTACCTGTGAATGGAAGATGGGAGAGTTAATGCTTGTTGGACGTCCAATTGAATAAAAAGACAAGGAACAGCAGTTTATTTCGAAAAACGAATAAACGAAAAAGAAACGCTTTGGTGTGTTTCAAAATGATTTTCAAAATGATTTTTTGTGGTTTTTGACAATAAATGTGGTCGGATATTGTCTTAAGCGCAATTCTCCGGAAAGAGCACCTGCTACCGCTTGAACGCAATTACTGAAGTTGCCGAGACTAGTTCTGCGGGAAGTGAGTTCCACGCGTTCACTAAAGAAGTGCTAAAGAAGTGCATTCTGGATTCGAGCCTGGTGTGATGTTTACTTAGGTTAAGACTGTGCCCTCGTGTACCAACCATAGGAAAGAACCCAAAGAAGCCATCGAATTCGAGACAACTTAATCCTTTGACAACCTGTAAGGTCTTTATAAGTTCTATTCCAAGTTGCCTCATCATAAGCTTCTGTACCTTTTCTAGCTGCACGATATCCTTCTGGTAATATGGATTCAAAGCCTGGATACATTATTTCAAATGTGTGCCTTACTATTGTCTTGTAGAGGGGCAGCAGCACCTCTGATTTTCTGCATGTGAGGGCTGAACGTATTCGAAAGAGTTCCCTCCTGGCCCTTTGAGCCGCAGCAGCACATTGATCAGCCCACTAAAAGTTTGCGGAGACTACGATTACAAGGTCCTTAATAGATTTTACTTTACGAAACTCCGTGCGGGCTGAGGGCGTAGAGACAATCATATTGCCTGCCAGTTCCGAGAGCAAGTGACTCTTATCTAGGTTAAGGGGAAAGTCCCACTTAACCACCCATGCAGTTACAGCTTCTACGTCACTTATCAGATCGCAGTTATCCGACCTACCGACGTCGTCAGCAAACATATAACAGGGTGAGCGCAGTTGGTTGGCTAGATCATCAATGAAGATGAGGAACAACAACGGCCCCAAGACTGAGCCCTGGGGATCCCCACTCGTTATATGCGCACTTGTGGATTATGTATCATCTACCATAACCGTATAGAACGGTCGCTAAGCAATGCTCAGCATCCAGCCCAGAAGGTTTCCCGATACTCCTATGGCCGAGAGTTTGAGAAGCAAGAGCCTATGGTTGACTGAATCAAAAGCCTTACTAAAGTGGAGATAGTAAAATTCCACAGCTATGCCATCATTCATTTTCTTAGTAACCTCGTTTAGAAAGCTCAACAAATTAGTTAGACATGACCTACCTTTTGGGAAGCGGTGTTGTGCGGCATTCAGAAGAGAGTGTTCGGTTAGATATCCAAATTTTTTATCGCGGATCAACCTTTCCATAACCTTACAAAGTACACCTGTGAGACTAACAGGGCGGTCATTTTTGACTGCCGAAGAAGCTTCTCCCGTATGGATAGGCACTACAACGGCTGTTCTCCAGTCCAAATAAAGGGTACATTGACTGAGGGATGATGTGAAAAGTTCTGTGATCAGCACAGCTAATAGAGGAGCTTGCAATCTGATCATTCGTGGATGGATGCTATCTCACCCTGCCGACTTGTTGTATGCTAGGCTAGCCAATATAGAATCGACATCGTGTGTAAGGTCAGTGCAGAGAGGGCGTTCAGTGAGTGCAAACTGAAGTGATGACGCAGAGGCGTTCGAATTATAATCTAGGCTTTGCACGATTTGAAAATATACCGAATTTCCATAAACGTTCACTTATTTCAGTTTAACTGAAACGCAACAGCTTTTTGATTTTGGAAGCTCAAAACAATCACTTTTTTCTAAAGAAAACCTGTTTATGGTCTAATTAATCAAGATTCAAGATTCAAGATTCAAGATTCAAGATTTTATGGTTGAAAAAGCAATTACTTTACAATAACCATGCAGTTGAACTATAGGTACAAGTGTATATGTGTATATGTGTGTAGAAAAATGTCAAAATCAAAATAATTCTGGTAACGATAGATTATAAATAGTTCGGGGCATAATTTGGATTGGCTCTCAGGAAATCGTCTAGTTTTAATTTAAATATAGAAAAAGTGTTTGAGCTTACCAAATCGGCTGGCAGGGAATTCCAAGCGAAACAAATACGCACAGAATAAAAATACCTGCGGCAGTTCTGATTGGAGTGGGGTATTTCCAACTTGCAGTTGTGACCGCGGTTGTTGCTGGATGTTCGTCGGTGAAATAGTATATCCAAAGGGTGGGAAACACTGTTAAGGATTTTGAATGTGAGGAGGAGGTCGGCTCGCAGTCTCCTTTGTGCAAACGTCGTCAGCTTCAGTTTACTTAGCCGGTCAGCGAATGGTAGGTTTTCGAGCCCAATGACCAGCTTTGAGGCTCTGTGGTGTATGCGATCCAATAGTGAAATGTCTTTTTGAAGCCATGGAGTCCAGGCTTGTGAAGCGTAATCAGTAAGCGGGTGTATGTACGTGTTCATCATCAGAGAAAAACATCTCTGGGAAAAACGTCCGAATATCCGCCTTAACACACCGAGCATCCGAGACGCGCGTTTGTAAACGGCTTCGCATTGTAGACCATTTTTCAGGCTACCGCAAATCCAGACACCCAGGTCTTTTTCTTGTTTGGTGTACTCCAGGATAATGTTGCCAAGCTTGTATGAATGAGAAAAGCTTAGCACACGACCAATGTGCATGATTTGAGACTTCTGCATGTTTAGCGGTAGGTTATTTTCAGATAACCACATTTGCACAGCATCCAAGTCACTTTGAAGCACACTGCAATCCTCGGCAGTGCTGATTTTTTTCCATATTTTTATGTCATCTGCGAACAGAACCATCTTACTGCCGCGTGGTGTTGGCAGGTCATTCATATAGATCAGAAACAGTATCGGTCCGAGCACGGATCCCTGTGGAACACCGCTAGTGACGTCGATTTCCTTCGATAGTATACCGTCAACTCGAACCCGTATATGTCTTTTGCTGAGATAGTCTCGCAGCAAGTCATACAGTCCTCCAGCAATACCGTGTTTCTTTAGCTTGTTCAGCAGTAAGTTGTGATCAACTCTGTCAAAAGCTTTAGAAATGTCTAAGTAGCATGCATGAATACTGCCTCCGGCGTCCACTACACTAGTCCAGTCGTCCAAACATGTCAGCAAATTAGTTAGACAAGAGCGGTTTCTGCGAAATCCGTGCTGGGCAATTGTCAAGAGTCCGTTCGATTCCAGGTGGCGCACTACTTCTGCAGTGATTATGCGCTCAAAAACCTTCGAAACCGAAGACAGCAATGTCACAGGCCTGTAATTTTTTACTTCAGAACGGCATCCACTTTTGTAAATTGGTGTAATTATTCCCAGCTTCCAATCAATTGGTACCATTCCGACTTGAAGCAATTCGCTAAACAGACGAGATAAAGGTCCCGAGAGCTGCGCATGACAGCTTTTGAGGAGCTTCGGTGAAATTTCGTCTGGTCCCGGAGATTTCTTTGCGTTTAACTTTCTTAAGTGCTGCGCAACCACCATCGGAGTAATTATTATTTCACTCAGAGTGGGACGATCATATCGAATGCTTGGTTCCTGTTCGTGCTCTGCGGATTTCGGTGCAAATACTCCAGCATAAAAGTCTGCTAACAAATCAGCGGTTTGTTCAACGGATTCTGTGAAGCCGGACGAAGTTTTCAGGGCAAAGACTCCTGGTTTAATATTTGTTCTATCGTTTACAAGTCTATACAAGAGCTTCGGATTCTGGTGCATCTGAGTAATCAATTGCGATTGGAACTCTTGTTTATCATCTCGAATTAAGCTGATAACTTTGTTTCTCAGTCGTGTAAATTGTGCCCAAGAATCAGCTGTGTTGGTAGCCTTGTGAAACTCCCACGCTACTGCCCTTTGTTTCATCCACTTTTTGGTCCTGCTACGTAGCTTAAATTTGTTACGTCGAGGATTTTTCTTCGGGACGAGCTTTGAATGTTTCTCTAATATAAGTTTCAGGTGTTGTAGGAGAGAGCGCCAATGACTGTCTGAATCGGAATAATCCAACTGTATGAGACTAATGCTTTGAAGCTCTGCACAAAGGGTACGGTAGTTTACCTTTCTGAAGCATTTCATTCCGTCAAATTTGCGCCTAGCACTACAAACGTAGTAGAATTCTAGGACAACGTGGTCGCTCCGTCCGATCGGCGGTTTATAGATGATAGTTTCTACAGCGGTAGGATCAGATGTAAGTATCAAGTCCAAGGTAGACGGCCTGTCAGCTCCCCTCATACGAGTAAATCCTTTAACGTGGTTATAGAGGGGTGTGTAATCCAAGACTGCTCGAAGTTCGTGTTCAAATGTCTCTGGTGGATGATCATCACGGTTATATAGCTGAGGAAGGTTGAAGTCTCCCATTATCAAAATTTGAGTGTTATATCGCGTTGTTACATATTGCAAAGCAGTAATCAGTTTATTGTTCAGGTCGAGGTTCGCGGTTGGAGAACGGTAAATCACTCCAATAACGCACTGGTCACCAGAAGTAAGAGTTATAGAACACCAAAGCGTGTCGGGTATATCCAGATTTTGGTCATTCATAACTCTGCAAATAAATGATTGTTTGCAGTAGAGTGCTGCTCCTCCGCCATCACTCAAACGGTCACGTCGAAATAAAGTCATGCTTGGTAAAGAGAGTTCTAGATCAGAAAACGAGGTAGTGAACCACGTTTCTGTTATGGCAACTATGTCTGGGTTCGTTTCATCACAAATCTCGGAGAGTTCGTGCAGCTTATTGATCAGGCTGTTTGCGTTCGTATAGATGCACTTAATTGTGTTTTTTATGAGTAATGACGGGGTGTAAGCTGTTTGGTTTAGCAGTTTGCTAGAGAGACTTTGTGTGTTTGTATATAAACAATCAATAAAGTTTGTAGTGTTCGTATCACGAGAGGTTATTGGGGGTCCGACTCTGTCAGAGTCGGAATGCTCACGTTTTTTTGAAGTGGCGCATGAGGTTCCAATTGAACTGTGACACTTGGCGTAGGTTGATCAGTACTATCCGTTTGCTGAATTTCGGTTTTGATCCTGGGCAAGCTTAACTTTACGTTTGGGGGTAGGTTTTTTCTATTAGCTTTCCATTCACTTTTGATAGTATCAGTCATTTCGGTTGTGAAGAAGGTTAGCTTTAAAGGGCTAGGACCTTGCCCTTTATAGTTGGCAGATCGCGGTATCCTAAAAGCATCCACAAGTACGGTATTTTTAATACCAATTGTTTCGGCTAGATATTTCCACTGTTTGTGGTCGTGCTCAGACTTTTCTTGAGAAGGTACGTCAGCAGCATCTTCTGGAACACCAAGAATTACAATACTTCTTGGATTACGTTCTTCACGAGATTTCTGCGACGACTTTCGCTCCCACCATGGTAGGTCTGCATGGATACGACATTTAGTCTCTGGAACACCTCCAAGAATGTAAGCATTTAAGAGTACGTTTTCCACGTCCTCCGCAGATTGCAGCGTTATTCTTAGAAGGCGAGGATCATCCGTATGAGGAGAATTCAGGTGGCGATTTAATCGAACTATTGATGAGGGTGTAACCGCGGCCAATCTCATCTGACTGCAGACTTTAAACCACTCAGCTAAGTCATGTTTTTGCTTAGCTTCAAACAGCGTTTCCTGCGACTCGGTCACGTTTGTACATATAACGCTTAGGTTTACACCCGCGGACTTTATTTTATAATTTGACTCAGTCATTTTAGTAGTGGATTTTTTGAGTCCTTTCTCGGTTCCGTTATGTCGAGGAGTCACTGATCCCAACGAACGCTTCCCCGTTTTAGTCGCCATATGCGCGGTTATCTGGGCAAATGTTGGCCTGCTCGAGTATGATGTATTATCTACCGGCTCTTCGGCAGTAACCTCTAAGTCGGGTAACGACGGTGCCTTTATGACTTTTATTATCAGTTCATTCAGTTTTTTTAAACTGGATTCCATTCCATTTAGACGGGTCTCAATATCATATTCAGGGGTTTTCGCCGCCGAGGCTGACGGTGTTGATTTGGCCTTGCAAAGCAGACAAACATAACAGACACCAGGATAGTCATCTCCATTAATAATCGATACTAAATCCGAAGTCAGCGATTTGTCACATTTCGCATGCACTTTCAACAAACAGGCGTAACACGTGACAGACCTCGCCTTAGGACTTACCGACTTTCGGCAAACCGTGCACATGCATCCCGGTGCGCTTTGTATCCTTTTTGGGGTCATCCGGTCAAGGTTGTGTGCAGTACTGTTCAGTTGTGTGTGCACAGGCAGTGGTTCCGTCGAGCGATCGATGATGAATATGGTGAGCGCGACGAAAAGCGTTGCTCAATAATAAGAACAAAGTCAGAATTGATTCCAGCGATGCGCTTCGGTAGTTGCTCTCACGACGTTGAATATATAACCAGTCGACGGCGAAGAATAAGATCTTTCCGATGACGTTAATCCCTTTGAGGACTTGAAGCGTATTAACAGAGTTGCACGCGTAGATCCAATATGGGAAAATCACGATAAATCCGAATTTGCTCGTATTATCGAATACCGCTACGAGAGTGGTATATCCAGAAAGCTGACTTCGAGAGGAGTCCAACAAGGTATAATATGTCCACGTACGTGTAAGTGTAAGAACAGTATATCCTGATTATCAGGAGCTCAAAATAATGCGACCGCACGGCACGAATAGACTGCGAGGATAAATTAATTAAAAGAAAAGTTGCTGTAATACACTTAACGAGGTTCTACAAATAAAAGCAAATGTTTTACAAGTTTCATGTTTAAATGAAACATTCCTAGACCCGAAAAATAGTGCACAGTTATATGTAGATAATAAAAAAGTACCTTTTTACATTTCAAATTTTTTTTGATATTTTATATCGATTCTTTAAGAATAGAAACTGGAATAAGAGAATCAAAATTATTGTTTTTAAACTAAACAGGAGGAATATAATACACTTAATAAGGTACAACAAGTATAGTTGATTGTTCGACATGTCCGAGGTTGTAATGTACAATGCCTATACCCTACTAAACCTGACTTAACCTTTCTAAAATGGGAGATTAATGAGAACTTGCAGAACGTTCCTAAATAATCCGAGCATGAAATTCGTTTCGAACTTTGTAGCAGATAAAAGTGAATAGCGTTGAATCGAGCAGCGTGTATGCTGTATTCACCCGGCAATACTCCAAATATTTGACACATTGTATATCGCGCAACAAAGGAGCCTTACTAGTTCGGGATGAAAAGAGAGCACAACAATTGAAGATTCTGTCAAAAATAGAGGTCAACCTTGAATTATTATATAAAAGCATGAACGTGAAAGCGAAATTCAAACCAGGTATTTTTGCAGTCCATAATGGTGAAAGTTTCCACCCTATTGCGACAGCGCCGCCTGCGGTGGCTTGGTCATGTCTACAGAATGGAAAATGGTCGTATTCCGAAAGATCTACTCTATGGCGAGTTGCAATTTGGAAGTCGACCATTGGGCATACCGCACTTGCGGTACAAAGACATTTACAAAAAAAGGTATCAAAGCTCTTGGCATTGACCCGGCGAGTTGGGAAGAACTCGCTCTTGACCGCTCACATTGAAGGCATTGTGTAAAGCGTCGTCTACATGCTGGGGAGGAGCAGATACAGCTCTTGGCTTCTAAATGCAGCCGGCGTGCAACTGATGCAATACAACCGAGTTCTGACTATCGTTGCCAGAGCTGCGGGAATGATTGTTCCTCTCGAATCAGATTGTTTAGTCATTCCAGAAGCTGTAGAACATAAACATTCATGCAATTGTGATGTACATCCATGGTCGACATCGACCGGAAGAGGCCAACAACAACAACAACAACAATGGTGAAAGTATAAATAAGAGCGCAAATGCTCTTGCAATTTATTATTGCAGTCTCTGTGACAAAACGCAACACAAGAATTGAAACATTGCGCGAAATTTTGATCAATCAAGATATTGTCACACGTCAATTTGTAAAAATGAATGTGAAAAAAATCCGAGTATGGACCACATCACACCGGATGTTCTCATGTTCTATCATCGTCGCATGTCTAAACAGACTAAAAATCCTTCCTTTTATTCCATTTTTTACTTTCATCGTTTACCCTCCTCATGGTATACTTGTTATCACATCGTCTGTAAAGACTTGTGTAATATTAAATAAATAATAATATAATAAACTGCTTTTCAGCCTGTCTAACTATTAGTTGCTTCCGCATGTGGCACCAAAAGATTAGAAGTCCGACGTGATCGCACCTATTTACAAAGGCTGTGCTCGATCTGAAGCTGGAAATTGTCGTCACATTGCACGATTGCTCATGATTAGGCAGGTCATGATCGTCTGATCTCAAGAACGTGATCTCACGCGTACTTTAGTTTTGTATTCGCAACATTCATTTCGATCGCATTGCTCCTGTCTAACGGATCATTTCACAGCGTTAGACCATTGGAAGAATATGTTGAATAGAGTTTGATGCATTCACTTTTGATATTTGGACATATATAACTTTGATAGAATCAATCAGGCTTGCTTATTGTGCTATTTACTCCTATGGTCGTTATACGACTACTTTTCAGATTGCCACGCAAGTGTTAGAGCGAACGGATTGTTATTAAATACGATTAAAACCACTAGGAGAGTCAAAATAGGCCTGTGCTGGGTTCGAATCCCTGTCTCCTATACAACGATTTACCCCTCACCTTCAGTGTATCGAAAATAGTTCTCTTCGAGTATCATATAGGAATTCGACGCGCATCACTTCTGCTGCAGATTGTGAGAAAGTTTAGAGAGGTTTGGACACCATGTGAGCTTGGGCTGCTGTGGATGAGATGCCATTTAACACAGATATAATCATTATTCTCCAACTTAGTAAAATTGTTTATTTGACAAATATATTAGAAATTAACCGTGGGTCATAACATTTGTTATAAAAACATTGGGGTATGAATTAGGTGAAACTTGTCGAGCACATGTCAATGCCAGAATGTATATAGACAGGCCAGCATATAGTTAGGTAATTTCGAAGAATATTTGAAAGATTCTCGATGGTAACGTTATCAAAGGTAATTAACGTCCAATAATTTAGTATGTGGTAGAGTACTTGGTTCATTGGCTAGGTAAAAATATCGACCTCTTCGATAAAAGTTATGAAAAGTGTGAATACGTTAGTAATATGTATATATGTATATCTGGCGAGCATCATTTCATAGTCTGAATGATAATATATCTCTCGGGTCAGTTTACACCATTATTCATAAACGATATACGATGCATTTAATAAAACAGCCATAGCATTTCACATCTTATATCATTTTAACCATCAAAGTAAATGTGGTCATTTATATGTCGACATTTTAAGTTGCATTAATGTAGGCTTGTAATATTTTGACCTTGTGAAAAGAGTATGCGACAAATGGTGACTTCGCAATACTAATAATTTTCTTCTCCCATTTCAGACAGAACGAAGCTGTACGTAATTAGAGTGAGTTGGTATAATGAATACAACAAAGCAGATTAACTTGCACATATTATGCTAATTTATTAATGTTTTGCGGATGCTGAACTACTGCGTCTCGTAAGGGATTTATTTTGTGACGCTTTATTCCGATATGAGCAGAAATATTGATAGCCGAACTAACATGAGAAAAAAGTATAAAAATTCTAATCAGTAATTTTAAAATGAAGCGCAAATATTTTTAGTGATTGAATCATCTTACTCTAATATCGCAATGATTTATACGCGAGGAAATGTATCGGATTTAGATTAAATTGTGTTCTCTCGGTTATATTCCGCTTAGGATAATTTCTACATTTTGTATGCTGCCGGGAATAATGACGATGATAGATCATCATGATGTATTATAGCTTAAGTTGCGTTACATTTTCTTTCTGATGTTTACTACACATTCACAAAACTTGATAAAACGCATTTTGTATATTTGAGTTGATTAGACTTCATCCAGCTCTTGCTGTGATCAAGATTTTACATATTTCGCAAAGCCTTAACCCTGCTCTCATCTAGCTATTCAATATTTTTCATAGTGAATGAGACTTGTGTAATTTATGTTCATTTTGTAATTTATTTTTTTGATGGTGATTATGGTAGTGTTTTGTTTTTGGTAATGTTAGTTATGAAGGTAGCTATAATGCATAAACCCTTAAACGGAACGAAAGATGTCAAATACCAAATTCGAAGCAAATGATTATGAGGTAATAAATTACATTCTGAAGACGTATCACAAAATATTCGTTTGAATATTTGCAATCACGAAAATTAAAAGATAAAGATTACGGATAAGCAACCTGGAATCCTGTATGCTATTTCTCGAAATCATTTTAATGCGTTGACTATATCTTTAGGACTACTAGGAAAATTTCATATTCTTAATCTTATAATATTTACTCGAGTTGAACCATTTGATAGTCGTAATCTGTTCGAAATTCTTCAAATTCACCATCTTCTCCAAAAGCGCCCCATTCAGTGTTGATTACGACCTGTGGGGCGTGTTCACCTTCCATATTTTCAACTCGCTCTCTTCTTTCAATATGCACAGCATTAGTCCAAGTACCTGAAGTAATTGTGGATAAAAAATGAGTTCAACTCATGTTTCAAATTTGCAATATTAAAATTAGACAATATAGATAACAACCTACCAACAATCAAACCAATTGCACATTTTTTGTCCTCTAACGCACAAGACGCCAACGTGCCTACGGTATCGTTGACAACTGCAACGCATTTCACTTTATAACCCTGAAAATTAGAGAAAGATTACATTGTGATCGCGTTGAATATATTAGATTAAAATGGTCTATTTATTAGCAATAATGTAACAGGGCTTATAAATAAAAATATCCGATTGAATTTAAATTAGCCTGAAATAAAAACGAACCATTTTATCTATAGCATTTTGTAGCAATTCTGCGACGTTTTGTCCAACGACACCATCAGCCGTGAAGCCTTTGGTCCAGCGGACCAACTCAGCTTTTGTCAAGCCAGTTTGTTTACATGGAAATGAAAAAGTGAATCCCAGTGACAATTCTTCATCAGCCAAATCATGACTCTTCAGAAAATCTGCCAGCGTTTTAGCGATGTATTCAAATAACTGAAATACAAAAGTAGAGCGAAGTAATAGTACATGTATATAGTGCACTGTAATATAAAAATGCAAATTTGACAGAGTTGATGATAGACAGATATAAATTAGCCAACAATACAAAATAATCTTACTTACATTATTTCCTGCACCGGACATAATTTTATGTGGAATGGCGTAGGCTCTTTCTTTAATAACCGGCGGGGCTTTCTTACCAGGTAGTTGTACAAGAAGAACGCGGAAGTTCGTCCCTCCAAGATCGAGTGCTAAATATTTACCAGTTTCTAAAGAAATCTGAATAATTTAGAAATCTTACCAGTGCCATCAGGGATTTCCGTAACATACGATGGGTACATCATTATAGAAGATTTTTCGGATTTTTGAAGTCCACGAGTCATTACATCGCCCATTAGTTGACAAAATTTTTCATAATCTTCAAAAGTCAAATTCAACGGCTTCAAAAAGTCACAGACAGCGTCTCGTAAGGGATTTATTTTGTGACGCTTTATTCCGATATGAGCAGATTTATTGATAGCCGAACTAACATGAGAAAAAAAGTAGAAAATTTCTAATCAGTAATTTTAAAATGGAGCGCAAATATTTTCAGCGATTGAATTATCTTAATCTGATATCGCAATGATTTATACGCGAGGAAATGTATCGGATTTAGATTAAATTGTGTTCTCTCGGTTATATTCCGCTTAGGATAATTTCTACATTTTGTATGCTGCCGGGAATAATGACGATGATAGATCATCATGATGTATTATAGCTTAAGTCGCCTGACATTTTCTTTCTGATGTTTACTACACATTCACAAAACTTGATAAAACGCATTTTTTATATTTGAGTTGATTAGACTTCATCCAGCTCTTGCTGTGATCAAGATTTTACATATTTCGCAAAGCTTCAACCATGCTCTCATCTAGCTATTCAATATTTTTCATAGTGAATGAGACTTGTGTAATTTATGTTCATTTTGTAATTTATTTATTGATGATGATTATGGTAGTGTTTTGTTTTTGGTAATGTTAGTTATGAAGGTAGCCATAATGCATAAACCCTTAAACGGAACGAAAGATGTCAAATACCAATTTCGAAGCAAATGATTTTGAGGTAATAAATTACATTCTGAAGAAGTATCACAAAATATTCGTTTGAATATTTGCAATTACGAAAATTAAAAAAATAAAGATTACGGATAAGCAACCTGGAATCCTGTATGCTATTTCTCGAAATCATTTTAATGCGTTGACTATATCTTTAGGACTACTAGGAAAATTTCATATTCTTAATCTTATAATATCTACTCGAGTTAATATTCAAAATGCGAAATTAATTAATGTAAAAATGTCATTTATCACTATATGAGCTAGGATCATTTACATGGTAAATTTTTTAGTGTTATAACAGTGAGTTAAATAAAAACGAAAATCAATCAATTAAATATATGTAAGCATTTACATCATCGAAAAGGTGAATACAACTCACAGTACGTTAGCAACATAACGTGACAGAACGAAGTCCTGTCAACCGAAAACATCCCGAGAACATTTCGCTGTTTACTTTCGGCACTAATCCGTGTAGATAAAATTGGGATATATTATCCATGGTATTCCATAATTAATTTGAATCAGTATCAGTATCAGTATCACAGGGCGATAGTCGACCAAGTCGAAACGAGTGCCCAGATTCTTTCGGAGGTGTGCTTGAAAACACCCACCACTACCAGGATGGATTCGTAAGTAACACAGGCGTGTGTAACTGTGAATGGAAGATGGGAGATGTCTCATCACCGAAAGGTGAGAGAGTTATGCATGTTGCATGTCCAATCGAATGAAAAGGCGATGGACAGCAGTTTATTTCCACAAATGCGAAAAAATGAAAAAGAAACTCTTTTTGTGTTTCAAAAAATTTTTCGAATATTTTTGTGTTTTTTTATCATAAAAATGAGGGATTTAGTCTTAAGGGTAATGCTCCGGGAAGAGCTCCTGCCACCGTTCGTCCAGCCCATGTTTGAACGCAATTACTGAAGTTGCCAAGATTAGTTCTGCGGGAAGTGAATTCCACGCGTTCACTATACGGATGCTAAAGAAGTGCGTTCTGGATTCGAGCCTGGTGTGCTGTTTACTTAGCTTAAAACTGTGCCCTCGTGTACCAACCAAAGGAGAGAACCGGAAGATGTCATCGAATTCTAAACAACTTAGTCCTTTGACAACCTTAAAGGTCTCTATAAGATCCCCCTAAGTTGCCTCCTCCTAAGTGAGAAAAGTCCTAGTGCTAATAGACGATTTTCACAATTGGTGTGTGCTAACCCCTCGATCATGCGAGTAGCCAGCTTCTGTACCTTTTCTAGCTGCACTATATCCTTCTGGTAATACGGCTTCCAAGCCTGGATACAGTATTCTGAATGTGGCCTTACTATTGCCTTATAGAGGGGCAATAGCACTTCAGCTTTTCTGTTCTGCCGTGCGGTCGCATTATTTTGAGCTCCTGATTATCAGGATATACTGTTCTTAAACTTACACTTACGTGGACATATTATACGTTGTTGGACTCCTCTCGAAGTCGGCTTTCTGGATATACCACTCTTGTAGCGGTATTCGATAATACGAGCAAATTGGGATTTATCGTGACTTTCCCATATTTGATCTACGCGTGCAACTCTGTTAATACTCTTCAAGTCCTCAAAGGGAATAACGTCATCGGAAAGATCTTATTCTTCGCCGTCGACTGGTCATACTTTCAACATCGTGCGATCAACTACCGAAGAGTATCACCGGATTAAATTCTGATTTTGCTCTTTTTCGTGAACACTGAATTTTTTGTCGCGCACACTATATTCATCATCGATCGCTCGAAAGAGCCAATGCTTGTGCACAAACCACTGAACAGTGCTGCTCATAACCCTGACCGGATGACCCCGAAACGAAAACAAAGCGCACCGTGCTGCATGTGTGCGGTTTGCCGAAAGTCGGTAAGTCCTAAGGCAAAGTCTGTCACATGTTACGATTGTTTGTCGAAAGTTCATGCTAAATGCGACAAATCGCTGACCTCGGATTTAGTATCGATTATTAATGGAGATGATTGCCCTGGTGTTTGTTATGTTTGTCTGGTTTGCAAGGCCAAATCAACACCGTCAGCCTCGGCGACGAAACCCCTGAATATGATATTGAGACGCGTCTAAATGGAATGGAATCCAGTATTCAAAAACTAAATGAACTGATAATAAACGTCATAAAGACACCGTCGTTACCCGACTTAGAGGTTACTGCCGAAGAGCCGGTAGATAATCCATCATACTCGAGCAGGCCAACATTTGCCCAGATGACCGCGCAGATGGTGACTAAAACGGGGAGACGTTCGTTGGGATCAGTGACTCCTCGACTTAATGGAAACGAAAAAGGACTCAAAAAAACCACTGCTACTAAAACGACTGACTCACAATATAAAACAAAATCCGCGGGTGTAAACCTCAGCGTTATATGTACTAACGTGACAGAGTCGCAGGAAACGCTGTTTGAAGCTAAGCAAAAACATGACTTAGCTGAGTGGTATAAACTCTGCTGTCAGATGAGCTTGGCCGCAGTTACTCCTTCATCAGTAGTTCGATTAAACCGCCACCTGAATTCTCCTCACAAGGATGATCCTCGCCTTTTAAGAATAACGCTGCAATCTGCGGAGGACGTGGAAAACGTACTCTTAAATGCTTACATTCTTAGAGGTGTTCCAGAGACTACATGTCGTATCCATGCAGACTTACCATTGTGGGAGCGACAGTCGTCGCAGAAATCTCGTGAAGAACGTAATCCAAGAAGTATTGTAATTCTGTGTGTTCCGGAAGATGCTGCTGACGCACCTTCTCAAGAAAAGTCTGAGCACGACCACAAACAATGGAAATATCTAGCCGAAACAATTGGTATTAAAAATGCCATACTTGTGGATGCTTTTAGGATACCGCGGTCTGCCAACTATAAAGGGCAAGGTCCTAGCCCTTCAAAGCTAACCTTCTTCACAACCGAAATGACGGATACTATCAAACGTGAATGGAAAGCTAATAGAAAAAACCTACCACAAAACGTCATGTTGAGCTTGCCCAAGGTAATAGCCGGAAGCAAGTTAACGGATGGTACTGACCCACAAACGCCTAGTGATGAGGTTCAACCTGAATGTCATGCGATAGCTCCAAAAAACTTGAGTATTCCGACTCTAACCGAGTCGGCCCTCTAATAACCTTTCATGATTTGAACACCACGAACTTTATAAGATGTTTATATACAAATGCACAAAGCCTTTCGAACAAATTAGCTGAGCTAACCGAGATATGTTCGCGCTACTCACCTGAAATTATCGCCATTACAGAAACATGGTATTCTTCCCAATTGACTGAATCGGAGATATCAATTCCAAATATGAATTTGATAAGGAACGATCGAGAGAGAAGCGGTGGTGGTGTTGCTCTTTATTACCATAATAGACTCTAGTGCCATCCAATAGACAAGACAGAATTCACGCTCGAGGATACAATTTGGTGCACTTTAACACTGATGTCTGGTGAAGTCTGCATTATTGGTGTGGTCTACCGGTCCCCTTCATCCACGGAATCGTACAACGAAAGTTTGATCCAAGTGCTTCAGCGCTTGACTCGCACACAGCAAGCAACGACACTTATTATGGGTGATTTTAATCTGTCCACCCTTTATCTCAGGGACGATCACTCCCTACAAACACCAGAATACCGATTTAGAGAGGTACTAGATTCAATCCCGTTATACAACCATGTTCACGAATGCACCCGGAGGAGAGGTTCTGACCGCCCCCCTGTCTTGGATTTGGTGGTAACATCGGAGGAACAATCTATCGAAGCGATCGAATTCCAGGCTTGTGTTCGACTATGTTTGCAGTACTCAGCAATCGCTTACTCCGAATGGGGTGGTTCGACGGGTAGTTAAATTGGCCCTGAGTAAATCGCTCGTGCAGATTCCGCATTTTCAGACGGAAAATATAACCCCTGACTCGCAATGGAACGAATTTGTAGGTTTTCTGAAAATGAAGATAGACGAGAACTCGCAGATCTTTCAGAAAAGGTGCGTTGATGAACTTCGTTTTGTTGTCCGCAGCAGAACAAAAAAGTGGATAGCACTGAAGCGAGCAGCGTGGGTGCAGCATAAAGCCAACACTACTTCTACTTCTTGGCAACATTTCCGTATGTTACGCAACAAAGTAACTGCGCTTATTCGAGAGGATAAGGAAGCGCACCAATTGATGCTCCTGTCAAAAATGGAACGCAACCCTAAATTATTATACAAAATCATGAACGCGAAAGCAAAAGTCAAACCAGGTATTTTTCCCATCCAGAATGGCGAAAAACTCACTGAAACAGCGTTAGAAACCGCAAATGCTCTGGCAATTTACTATTCTAAGGTGTTCGTGCCAAAGGTTTTAGTGGAACGTTCTCAGCATTCAATTGAAACAGGAATCGAAATGTTGTGCGATATTTCGATAAATCCAATGATTGTTGCAAGTCATTTTCTCAAACTAAAGGTAAGAAAATCCCCAGGAGCGGATGGCATCACACCGGATGTGCTCAGGTTCTGTCACCGTCAGCTTTGTGAACCGCTCTCCAGCCTGTTTAACTATTCGTTGCTTAAGGGAGTTGTACCGAAAGATTGGAAGTCCGGCGTGATAACACCTATTTTCAAAGGCGGTTGCCGATCTGACGCTGCAAATTATCGTCCCGTCAGACTTTTACCTGTTATTGCTAAGCTCATGGAACGTATCTTCTCGGAAAGAATAGTTGCACACTTCGAATCGCATAATTTGTTTTCGCCAGCGCAGCATGGATTTCGATCACACCGATCTTGTCTCACAAATCTTCTCCTCACGTTAGACGACTGGACAAAGGAGATGGATAAAAGTTCTTGCATCCACGTCTGTTACCTAGACATTTCGAAAGCTTTTGACAGAGTCAATCATCATTTGCTTCTTCAAAAACTAATGCGTTTAGCAATATGTGATCCACTCCTCTCATGGTTGTGCGACTATCTGTCAGATCACGACGCCCCAGTTAAAGTTAACGGAGCGCTATCCCAAACGTTCAAAACCACCAGTGGTGTCCCACAAGGGTCTGTGCTAGGCCCGCTCCTCTTTCTGTTGTACATAAATGATTTTTCCCCCTCATATCATACAAAATGGTGCTGTTCGCGGATGATATGAAAATTTGGACGCCAATAAATTCTGCAGAGGATTGTAAGAAACTGCAAACGGATTTAGACAGCGTGTCGAATTGTGCGGCCATGAATGACATGTCATTCAACTTACAGAAATGTAAGATGCTCCATCTCGGCAAGAATGTTGCTTGGACATATCCATTGGGAACTGAAAACTTAGCATGGAGCTCGTTAGAAAAAGATCTTGGAGTGTGGATTAGCGGGAACCTGAAGAGCACAGCGCACTGTCAGAACATATATCGACGAGCAAACAGATTGTTAGGTATCTTTCGAAGAATATTTGGAAGATTCTCTCTGGTAACGTTACCAAGGATAATGGATGTCTACCTTCGCCCTACGATGGAGTATGCGGTAGAAATCTGGGCTCCTTGGCTGCGAAAGGATATTGCACTCTTCGATAAAATCTATCACAGAGCAACAAAATTAGTGATGGGTCTTCGCAATGTTTCGTACACCGAAAGATTGCGACGTCTGGGTCTATGCGACTTTATCCAAAGGAGGATACGACGCGATATTATTCTGAATTATAGAATTGTGTCTACCGAAGGACATCCACTAAAACACTTGCTTGATGTGTGTGAAGGGAAAGTGACACGCGAACATACCTTATCCCTTTACGTCCCAAGTTCCCGTATTGACTGTCGGCGACATTTTTTCGCCATACGTGCTATATTTCTTTGGAATTCCCTACCCCAACATGTGGTGGACTCTCCTTGCCTGGCGGCGTTTAAAGTGAAATTGGACTTACATATGCAAAAGAATAACATTCGTGAGCCTTACATTTGATAGTCTCTGTTGCTTTTATACTATTGTATTTTTTCATGTTTCATTAATACCGTCATCCTGTGGTGTTGTAAAGTATTAACTTTTTTAACCATAAATCTTTGAATTTGAATTTGAATTTGAATTTGACTGTTGTTTTTTTACGAGGAACGGTCAGCATTCTCAAAGTTCAAAGGTATGCCAACAGATAATATAATAAGACTTCTAAGAACAGCTAGAAATAAGGTCCAACACACTGCAAGACGATATGCAAAGTACTGACATTAGCCTCAGTATGCAAAACGCTGCGGATACTGGAAATTTTCACGGTATGTATGATGGGATCAAGACAGCCATTCGTCCAAACAAACTTAAAATGGCTCTTAAAAAGTCTCTATCTGGTAACCCAATTGTCGACAAAACTCAGCAGATGGAAAGATAGGTAGAGCACTTCTCCTCTCTCTACTCTAGTGATAGTACGGTTTCACCGCATGTACTTGAAAATGTTGAGCGATTGCCAACCATTGAACATCTAGATACTCCCCCTACTATTGATGAGAACAATAGAGCAATTGACCGCTTAGCGAATGGGGAGGCCCCTGGTGACGACGGAATTCTCTATGAGCTCATCAAATTCACGCGAAGTGATGGCAAGCTTTCCAAGCTGGAACGGTTGAGAGCACAAACCAAGACTCGGGATGTGCTTATCCGAGGGCTGCTGTTTGCCGTCGATGCAGTCATTATTGTTCACTCCCAAGAGCACTTCCAGTCGCTAATTGACTGTTTTTCTTCGGCATGCAAAGACTTTGAGCTAACAATCAGTATGAGCAAGACTAAAATAATTTGTCAAGGGATTGTATCGCCTCTAATCATCAGTGTTGGAAACTGTTAGCTTGAGCCAGTACATCATATCACATATCTTGATTCAACCATTGCAGATAACTTATCGCTAGACACAAAGATTTGTAAGCGGATTAGCAGAGGAACTGTCATTCTGTTCCGGTTGAACTCTCTTGTCTGGAGAAATCGCAACTTGACTATAAAGACAAAGATGTTGTTATACAGTGCGTACGTACTAAATGCTTTAGTGTAAGGCAGTGAAACCTGGACCATCCACGCACGGCACGAACGTAAGCTGAATGCATTCCATCCACGAAGTATTCGTCGTGAGTTGAACATATCGTGGGTGGTCAAAATGACTAATGCTGAAGCATCTTCAAACGCTGGTCTACAGAGCAATACGAAACTGCCGCCTACGGTGACCTTGGTCACGTCTACAGAATAGAAAATGGTTGTATCCCGGAAGATCTACTTTGTGGTGAGTTTAAAACAGGAACTGGACCATTGGGCAGATCGCACTTGTTGTAAACTGACGGTTGCAAAAGAGACATGAAAGCTCTTTGAATAGACCCCGCAAGCTAGGAAGTACTTGCTCTTGACCGCTCATATTGAAGGTATTCGTGTAATGCGTCGCTTGCAAGCTGGGGAGGATCAGATACGCTCTCGACTGCTGAAAGCAGATCACGCCGCAGGCGTGCCACGTACGCCGGTTGATCAAGTTCTGCCTATATTTGAAAGCGCTGCGGGAGAGATTGTTCCTCCCGAATCGGACTATTTAATCATTCGAAAAGCTGTGGAACATGGAAAAAATTATGCGATTGTGATGTATGTCCATGGTTGACATCTAACTTAGAAGCCTAACACATATATTTTCCTAACGAAGAGTAAAAATTTGCGGTCGGAGTGAAACCATTGTCTTGCAAGCAATGGATGGAAGACTAGTGTTATTAAGCTTCAAAAGACAATAGTATTTTAATACTTTTCCGTTTCCTCGATGATGAACTTATAATCAGTTGTTTCCTTTCAAAGCACTATCTTAAAGAATTTTGGATGTTTAAAACCGTTTTGATACCACCGTGGTTTCACACGCGTCATCAACTTAAGCAGCGGATATGTACTGCCTATGAGATCAACCAATCTCGAAAAACTTGTTCAATTTTTCCAATTCAGGCTACAAATCCTAAACCACAAACCACTCTTCTTGTGGCATAAAATTAAGCTCTCTGTCTTTGAAGCAAATGCGTGAATATACAGAGTATGTTCTCCAGTGTTCGATGATACTGTTGATGGTACCGCTGGTTTGGGACAGATATAATGCAGGTTTACATAATCGACCTACATCATATGCTGCATGCAAGTTAGTTCTCTTTGTTGGCGGCGATTCAATCGGACATCATGAACGGTCGTTGGGGAATAATCTGCCATTTATTATTTGAAATTGCATCAAGAACTTTCCAGACGGATCAAATCATGGATAATGCATTACAAGCTTGGGAGAATTAAATAAAAGGAGATTTTACTGTTTGATAGAGTATTCCACGGGTAGATCAACCCTTTAGTGGTTTTTAGAAACTAACCTTCGAAAATAATATGCTAACTTCGTGACTTCCCGTTCCATAGTAGCATATACACAATTTTTCAAGACAAACCACTAGATTAAACAGTTATTTAAATATCGCAACACTCGTCACACTGGTCGTCACTCAGCTATATTCCAGAGGCCCTATGAACATATTAATTATTGCAGATATTTTTTATGTACGCGCATATTGCTATCGGCAAGCGCTCACCCAAACTGTTGTTACTGAATGAAGTTTACGGATATTCATTCGAAATTTGGACAACCGTGTATATTTCGTTATCAGTAATTAGTCGGGCTTTACATGACATAAGATGGATTTAATGTTCTTAATGATGAATCGTTTTTCATGAACGAACCTCCACATTCATATGATATTTGGAATACTAAATGTATTTTGTCAACATAAATTCAAGAATGTCCTAGTCAACTTTATGCATATTTGTAGGGATCGGCTACTGATTAGTAATAAGAAAACATTGATCAAAATATGGAACTTGGAATAATATTATTGATTCATTATGTTAGGCATGTTTTGAAAAAAAATGTTTAATTGGGGGAATCTTTTACCTCTCTAAGCTTTCCGTCTTCATGAATCAAAAACCAGACAAGCACATATTCTGGCTATGATAGTGCGCAATAGAACGAATGTTCACCTCATTGTATTTAGCTCTTACCAAGCATCATTTATAATAATGTTACAAAATAATCTAAGGGCTTGAACTGACGAAGTATCCACTTAGGCTTTTCATTGTTTCAGTAAATTTTGGTAACGATGAAATTTTCTGATATACACTATACGGTGGTTCACACATCGCTGGCACTTTTGGTATGCTAGCTTTTTACATTTTAAAATTAATTATGTGTTTAAAGTTTTGAAAACAACAAAAAATTGTTACCAAGCGTCCAAAAACGTTTTCTTGCTTAACATTGTCATTGCATTGGACCAATCATTTGCAGGTATCCCCCAAATCAAATCCAGTCAGATAAGACCAACATCTACTTTGCGAACTCAGCCTTCAGAATAATCATCGAAACTGTGTACATATTAAACAAATATTATTTCGACTGATTGTTGCAACATCAAATTCAATGAAAAACACAAGCACTACTATTATCAATGACATTTTGTTGCTAGAGAGTTTTAATTGATCTTCAAACGGAACAAGTCATAGTGAAGTTGCTTGAAAAATTACAACGAACTGGATTGAGCAGAGTTGGAAAAATATTGAGCTGAGAACAATACACCTGAAAAGGTTTTTAAAAAGGTTAACTAACAGCAAAATACTAGCAACTCGATTTTCGACTATCGGGAAGCAATGTATTCCATAATAAGTAGTTTGATTACAATCCTGATGCTTTCTATTTTGATTCATTCCTTCGTCGGACAATGTGCACTATTTTATGATGATGAATAGGAAATGAAGAGAACATTCAATTTTGGTTCTCTCTTCAGAACTATCGCGCACACTGCCATGTCAATTTTGCCAAGAATTTTCGGTGGTGGTAACGAGGAAGCACCGCCCGCGTAAAATAGATTTTTCAGACAAATTGGAATCAAAAATATTAAAATTGTTTTCATTTCAACATTTTGCTTTTCTAATTAGGTTGGAACGCTTGAGTGAAGTACATCAGAGTACGATTTTTCTATCTGGATATGCGGAAGTCTGTGATACATTCTGTGGTGCGGAGCCGTCTATTGGCGTGCAAGCAGCATACTTGGTCAACCGAAACAAGTTTTCGGACGTCCCTTCGGCCCTATTGTAAAGATACTCAATACATAAACACGCCCATTCGTGGAATATACAGCACAAGATTGGGTAGCATGTTTCGTGGTTATCGGATTGTATAATCTATCTTTTGAGCAACTATTGGCTAGACTCGAAATATTCACTCTCAATCACAGGCGCATCCGAGTTGAACAAATTCTGACATACCATATAATGCGAATGGTGTCTCACGCTCTCTAGCACCTATTCAAATTTCGTTCCAGTCACTAGAGATACAGTCATAATCTCGCCCTCCAAATACATTATTTCCACATAAACTGTCGTTGAAAATTTTATTCTTTCTTTCTTTTCTCTTACTTTCTCTGGAACAGTTAACCGCCAGAAGTTGTATCGTAACCGACAAAGCAGATCATAATTTACTTTCAAGCATACTACAGACGTGATATTGTTTGAAAATTGATTAAATGTGTAAAAATGAAATATCACCTTTAGTGTGCATAACATATTGTTGAAGCAAATTGATGTCAATAGGGGGTTCCGCAAGGATAGGTGCTTTGACCATATTTTTACCGATCTATTTGAATGATTTGCCAACAATAAATAAGAGTAAAATGGATTGATTCTTCATAACATCAACAATATTAAGGTAAGTCAACTGTGTCCGCTTCAGAACGACTTGATTTTGTTGCATCTCTAGTCGACAGAAAATAGCTGCTTTTACATTTACAAAAGTCAAAAATAATGCAGATCAGCAACGACAGCCGCTTCATTTTTTGTACATGCTTGGATACCAAACTAAGTGTTACAGAACTGGAGTATATGACGTCCATTCACCTGAACTTGCGTTTATTCTACTTTTTTTATGATTCACTTATTTTACTGTATCCACTTAAAGATGGTAAACAGCCAGAAACCGGTTGTGTTGAGAAGTGCAAAGAATGTGTGCACTTCTAAAACTTGCTTCATTCCGATCCATTTAGAAAGTGCTTCAAGAACTCCGTTTTAATCTCAAGCCACCATTTCCCCAAAGCTGGTCAACTTTCTTCACAATTAATCACGGCTTGACCGCAAACAATTTTTCCCCGAATAGACATGGCCCGCTATCCGCTGGACAGGCGGAGGTCACATTGCATTCAAAGTGAAAAGTGCGAACTATGTACCAAGTTGGTGAGACCAAAGCACAGATTGAACGTACCCCGTATTCTGCGCCAAGTTCATTGTAAGTGTAATTAAACGAACGTATATAGCTATCACAATATCAAAGATGATAAATTCCCTGGGTTTTGCTACCCATGTATTTTAGGGAATCGAAAAGTAAAAATCACATTTAGCCCAACCCGGTCAAGTCGAATGAAAGTCAAAGTAATGACTCGTAGGATTAAATTAGTGTTGAACTTTGAAAGACGAAAAGTTTCTGAGTGTATTCTGCACCATTATTTCCAACCATAAGATATTATTTTTCTCGCAAAACGAAATCATGACTTCGAAAATTGATTCGGCGTTTGTATTCAAACCGGGACTAAGCTGGTCGGGACAATGTTGCATCAAGCAGTATTATTTTGCAAAAATTTCTCAAAAATACAGGAACCATAATGGTTTATGTAAGAAAATCGTATGAAAGAAACAGTTGTCATGCCTTGACGATAAATTCAGTTATTAGAATTCTGTTATCATATTCGTACAGAATACGTCGCTCACCGACATACCAAGAAATAGGCTCAGGCCCATCCAAGGTTAAATTTTGTAGATGCTGTCGGGTTGGAGAAGGATACACTTTGGAAATAGATTAGATGAAAAAGTAGGTGCACTCCAGAAGCCGATGTGTCGAACTAATACTGACTGTTACTGACTCATTATTACAGGCCAAGTGCTCACTCAGTGACTACAAAGTAATACTCGTTTTCCCAATAAATTAACTGAATTGACCCAATTGTGCTCAAGGAACTCACCCGACCTCTTCGCCGTTAGAGATACCTAGGTTCATTCATGTATGACTGAAGCTATCGATTCCAAACATGATTCTACTTCGAAAGGATCATCCACTTAAAAGTTGTGTTGACCCCCGCATGAACGTCTGCAGTGCAGAAGATTCACAATCAAAACGTCGAATAAAAGGTTATACTATGTTAACGCCTCAAGCATGACTCATAGTACGACTTCATCTGGGGCTTAATCTATTGCTCACACGCCTAGACTGGTACTTAAATCGACAAATAAATATGTCATATACTACGCCAGTGAAATGTGATGCCCCTGATTACTAGTCATGACGAAAGAGCTAGCATCCACGCTTGCTATATAAATATGTTCAAAGATTTGACCGAGTTTATCACCATTAACTACGGCAATAATTTAGCACGTTGACATTAACTGACACCTCCTCGAACGGCCTAAAATTAATTTCGCTAAGCACAAACAATTATTTGAATGAACGGTGCATAATCACGAGTCATCGATGCCACTGGTGGTGTATCGCAAGGTTTCATGGTCGGACCAGTACCTTTGCTCGTTTACGTCATTACTTTAAGCCAATAACCATGCGATGCTCAAATTCAGGAAATAAAATAGGAATCTGAGTATTCCGTAACTTAAAGAACTGCCCACGTGGTCATTAACATGCGTTCTTCAGGCTTCTGTGTATCATGTGACTGATTTTTTACACTTTGAGATAATTAAGTTGACGACGATGATCAAAACGCATGCTCTACAAATTACTACGCATCGCAAGCTTCAGATTTGAAAAGATTTGCTGTGATATTTACACACAAAAATTTCATTCTCCGAAACCCGATAACTTTTATTCAACTAACATAAGGCGCGAAAATTGCAGCGATCAGAATGCATGGCATGATCATCAACTTGAACATCCTAAATACATTTTTCCAGTTAATCCGCAATCTCACCAACACAAGACCTCGTAGAAATGAGGGTTTAATTAAATTCAATTGGAAAGGCAAATTTGTAGCAACGTGCTCACAACCTGAACGGAATTTGAGTGGACTAAATTGAAAAAAGTATACATCCACAATTAAGCGAGGTAAATTCGAAAATGCGCAGTTGAAGTGATTGGGCGTTTCACAATTATTCAACAATGAATCACAAGTTTATATCATGCTGACAATTTTCCCGCTGTTAACCTTTAGTTCGTAAAATTGGTCGATCATTAGATGTACGTACAAAACCAAACCAATGGATTGGCAACACCAGGTGTTGAAAAATTAACGCAATCTGATCAAAATTGGGCTCTTATATAACAATCATAGATCATATGATAAGCCAGATAATCCGATCACAAAAAACATCGGTAGTGTCCCTTTTGGTAAATCCACAATGCACATGAAGTTCTGAAGTCTTCCCTGTAAAGCAACCCGTTAAACCTAAGCACATTGCGAGGATTTTCGATAAGATTCACATTGTAACCCATCTTTCTAACATTTAAACGATACACTTGTTGACTTTTGCGTATTGTACTCGCCATGATGACGTTCCAACGTGAATTGTAACAGCCCAGGATCGCAAACTTACACGTCCATCACAAAGGCAATTCCGTTCTTCACAGAAATCAAATAAAGTTTCATAGTAGCTGTATTGGAGCGGTACATGCACCTCGTACAAATCATCTACTCGCTAACAAAAAAGAAATTGGTAAATAAGTTTATAAAATTGTTATGGCTCCCGTATCTTACACCGAGTGGTTAATGCACATTACTGTATTAGATGTTATAAACTATCCATATGATCACATCATTCACAGCTATTAACACCATTCTGTAGCAATTCTCGTTTTGCTCTGTTCGTTTTTGTAACTATAAGGCCACATTGAATGACACTAGATATAATGTAGTCCTTGCTTACGTAGAATTTCTCAGGAGTTGGGTATAACCCATGGATTGATGACCATTATACTGAGCATTTTGCAATACCAAGGCTGGCTTGCATACAATAAATATAACAACGATTTACATTCCTCCAGGAAATATGAGCCATTGAATTTAAATTATCAGTAAAAGCAAATTAAAAATTACTTGAGAGTGAACAATGTATGAAATTGTGAACCGATATTGTGTAAGTGTGGACCAACCAACCTGTTCAATCATATATACCCACGCAAGTGGATGAGGTTAAGCACATGGGCTTGAACGAGTTCCTCATTTATATGCATTTCAATTGCACGCTCCACCACACGAACGGTTTCATGCTGTTTGAAAACATCATGATCTACTGAAGAAATATTAAGCAACAAATGATAGCTTGAAACAAAGCTTGAAAGCAACTGTTGGATAAGTTGGGCAGGACCAACCTGTTCAACTAAGGATTATTCGGCTAGTCTTCATCATCTTGTTCAAATTTCAAAAACTGACAATTTTACGGACTTAAAACTTTCTAGATTGTCATCCATATTTGCTTCAAATATGTGCGATCATACTTCTGTTACCCAATGCACATTAGTGTAATAGCTTAAGGTTCAACAACTAATTATATGTTTAAATTAAGCGCACAATTCAAGCTTCGAACCTTGTAAGCTGGAAATTTCTTCGCACATCAAGCTGTCATCTATATCTCCTAGATCGTTACTTAATAATATATTACCAAGATATTTTCGATATTTATATAATATTTATTTTTAAATCCACACAGTTAAAATTACAGCTTAATTTTCTGTTACAAAACGGGGGAAGCAATCACTCAGAGATAAAGTAAAAAGCATGTGTGTTGCAATAAGATTGTATTTTGAATTTGTCTGGAACCAAATGTATTCATGTTCAACCGAAAAGGTTGGCCAAAGTATTGGCGAGGCCACTGAAAATGCTACCAAAATTGAAACCGCGTTTCAAGTTATCATCGTAATCTACATCGTCGTAAATAGGTTCGCAATGAACGGTCGCGACTTGGAAAAGTGCCAAAATGGAGAGCATGTTGAGCAAAGCGATGATGTTGCAGTGCATGTTATTCAGGTGTTTGGTAAACTTGATCATAATTTCGTTCGAATGCGTTACCTCTTAAATACTTTTTCGACTACTTTCACAGCACAAGTGGATCTCTTCAAATCTGTTTAAGCTGAGTGACTTTTGAATGATTTTCGAAATCAATTGACCTGATTTCCTGAAAGAACAATAAGCACACTTGAAACGGCATTTAACATTTTGAGTTTTCGACACTTGAAATCATTGAGACCATACCATTAATTTTACTGTCGGTTCTCTATTGTGCACTGGAGTTTCTTGATTCTAAAGACGTTCATAACAAAATTGTTTTTGGCGTTTACTGCTTTAATAACCCAACAGTCAGAACGAGGCGATAGTTGAGTAGACAATAAAACCGGCGCTATGTGCTACGAATGTTTAATTTTACTTATACTACATCAATTTTGTCATACACTAATACAAGACACAATTCCACCACAATTTTTCGTTATCAAGTTTCGTTTGGGCGTGGGTCCATAATGTGCTCCGCTTAATCTGAATAAAGAAACAAGTATTTGCAATCACTATTAGCGAATATTTTCTGAAATGGTATCAATGTTTGTAATCATGATGTAGATTTATAAGGGTGCGCGTATTAGGTAAAAGTTTGAGCACCTACTACGTTGAATTCGAAAAATGCATTTCTTCGCAAATGCTAAATGTAGCTTTTCTAAAATCCCATCATATATGTGCGACGTAGGTTACCATTTATAGGCTATTCTTCTACACGTTTTCTCTATGATCATAATATGAAGATAAATGATTCATTATCTTACTAAATTTACGGCACATTTCTGCAAATATTTTTGAGGTGAGGGGAGTTTTTTCGAGATTACGTGTTGTTTGATGAACATTTTCGAGACGCCTTGATCCGAGATCTGATTGCTTAATTCTTGCTGAGCGTGATCTGTATCTATCTAGTTGGTGCCCATACTCGCCAATGAGATTAATTTATATTCTCGGATATGCAGAGTCGTAGCTCCTAGCCACTGCAAAATCACTTGGCTTCTGAATTGACAGTTTATTCTGGAAAGCAGACTACTTTCAATACCTGTCACACAAATGCTCTGGTATTTAATTAATAAAATTGAGAATGAAAGTAGTACTTATCTGTGTAGTTAAAAAATTATTACTTTTATTTCGGTTAGTTAGTGGGTAATGGGGTAATTGGTGTACAGAAGCGTGAGCAAGTATATTGGTAATAAAACATCATACTCGGATCTCATAATTCTATAAAAATACACACAAGCATTCGTTCTGGGTATGGCTAAAGCACTTTATTACGCTGATCATACTTCGTTACTTCACTGGACACATTCTCGCTGATTTAGCTAATATTCTGTCTGTTTGTAAAACAGTCAAATTATACGCTATAAGCAATAGTGTTACCGAAGTTTCTAACAGTGTCCCATAAGTTTCAGTTTCCGAATATATAACTGATATATCTCTTGTCATTAAAAAAAACTTTTCAATAAATCTATTAGAACATATTTTACTAACCTTTAGCTTCTGACACAGATGCTTCGTCAAATCAAGCAAGGTTCATGCTCGAACGGCATTTTGTTAAACAATCTTAGGTTACCTATGATATGCAGGTGAGATCGAGGCAAATTGATCCACTCCCTGCATGCTATGTTAACTCCTCAATCGTTCAAATAGTGTGTTGGTGGGAATATCGTTCGCTAGCGGACTGCTTGAGTAATCCGTTTTCACGTCAATAGTAATCATTTGCATAACCGAAACCTAGTTTATGGTGATACCCGCTCCATACACCTTGTTGACAGCATTTCCCTAGGTTTTTTATTTCTACCGCCTCAGCGTAAAGCTTTTACCTATAAATATTCATATCCCGCTTAATCACCTCCACGTTATCAAAATCCACAAAGTGACCTACGTCTAGTATGTGTTCAACTATGGCAGAATACCGGATAAATGATTATTATTCACTGGAATTACGGGTTTGTTTTTCGGTTCGTTTCCTATGTTGTTTCGTTCTAGTTCTCTAGACGTTTGCCAAATGTTAACACATGGGCGACCGTTGCACTTAATGTTGTAGAAACAGTTGTTCTTACAACCTAAAGAAGTTTTATCTTTGAGATGCATTAATATGGAACGGTGAATTCTACCTCTCAACTATATAAGTAACATAATTATTCAAGCTTCTACTTAGCACTTCGCAAGTTCTTTTCGCACAAGAATGTTCGAAACGGTTCAATTGGTTCTAATTTATATATATATATATATATATATATATATATATATATATATATATATATATCGTTGTTAAACAGAAACTTTGCATGGTTATTTGATTTTGATCGTGTTGAAAAAATAAAAATGCATCTGATTTATATTCAACTGGAGGATACATGATGCAAATGTAGGTGCGATTGGGAGTAGCACATAACTATACCGTGAAAAACAATGAACGGTTAGCGTGGTGACAGATAATGATTTCTCCTTAAACGTTTTTGATTGAATCAATTCGCCAAGAATAATGAGCGTGTTTCCGTATACCAACTAATTTCTTAAACTTCCAAGGTCGCTCTATTAATGGCACGACTTCCGGCAAGTTTTCAGCACATTATTCCACATTTTTCTGAGACATTAGTGTGGATTTAACCGCTTATTGAACTGTATAACAATTTCCTGGTGCATTGATGATGGGTGTTAAAACAAATGTGATGCACACTTAGGTGCTTACTAAAATTTCCAAAATGTATCAATTAGAAGGGGTTCCACATGTAAGTTTGTAAAAAAATTTCCAAAATGCTTTAGTTGTGATATCTGTAATAAATATTGATGTATACCAGCGGTGTAAACCGTAAATAAATGTTAAAATAAATGTGAAACTATTGTAAATAACTTGGGGACCCAAAACTGAACTGAGCTTTGTGCCAGAAACTTGGAAAACTGTCCTGATTAGTCCCATCTACAAGGGTAACGAGAAAAAAAGTCCGTTATATATCCGTTATAAATCCGTTATATATATATATATATATATATATATATATATATATACATATATATATATATATATGTTTTGATCTACGCAAACGCCATTCTCGAGCGTGTTAAATGCAAGATTATGTTATTTGCAGACGATATAAAGCTTTGGAGAAGCATACGTACAAATGATGACTGTGAAACTTTGCAGAAGGATCTAAACACATTGCACGATTGGTCTTTGAGAAACAAACTACCATTCAACTTCCAAAAGTGCAAGGTGTTAAACATTGGAAAGACTGTTAATTACAACTACACTCTTGGGTCCCACCAACTCGTCTGGACAACTGAAGAGAAGGATTTGGGTGTTTGGACCAGTTCAAGTCTGAAGACTTCACTGCAGTGCAAAGCGGCATACAAAAAGGCGTCACAAGTATTGGCGTTATTGAGACGAATTTTCGGCAGATTCTCCAATCAGTCAGTACCCCGTATCATGAACACCTATCTGAGACCAGCGATGGAGTACGCTGTTCAGGCTTGGTCACCCTGGATTCAGAAAGACATCAATCTTCTGCAGCGTATTTACCACCGAACCACGAAGCTTGTACCCGGACTAGCTGCTAAACCATATGAAGAACGTTTGAGGAGTCTCAATCTTTTCGACTTTCGCTGTCGTCGACTAAGAGGTGACTCATACTGATGTACAATATTATGCACGTCCCTAACCATCCCTTGTCCAAACTTTTCACACGCTCGCCACCCCGTGCCAGTCGGAAACGTGAACTTTCAGTGCTTATTCCCACTTCAAGACTGAACTGTCGACGATATTCGTATGCTGTACGTGTAAGTTTCACATGGAACACCCTCCCCTCCACTGTTACACACTCAGCCAACCTGGATATTTTTAAAGCTAATTTGGACAAATACTTGAGAGACAACCCAAACTTTGATACGATTTACACTACATGAGTTTTCCTGTTCTTCTTTTTTATTGTATATACCTCATAACTCCATCCTATGGTTATTGTTAAGCTAAATGCTTTTTAAACCATTACAACTTTGAATCACTTTGCATATAATGATATATATATATATATATATATATATATATCGACAGTTCGGCAGATTGTTTGTTATCTTTAAAAGAATATTTGGAAGATTCTCAATGGTAACGTTAACAAGGATAATAAACTTCTACCTTCGTCCTACGATAAAATATGCGATAGAGGTCTGGGCTCATTGACTGCAAAAGATTTTGCCGTATACTACTAAATTTCTCCCGGTGCGATAAATGTACTGATGGGACTTTTCAATGTTCCGTATAAAGAAAGAGTACGACGTCTGTGGCTGAGACTTTACCCCGTTGAAGATACAGCGCGACATTTTTCTTATCTATAAAATTATGTCTATCGGAAGACGTCCACTAAGACACTTGTTCCAAGAGTGTGGTGAAAAAGTGACACGCGGACATATCTTATCCATTTACATCCCATGTTCCCGTATTGATTGTAAGTGCCAATTTTTGCCGAATTTATCCGGAATTCCTTACCTCAACATTTGGTGGACTCTCGTTGCCTGGCGATAATTAAAGCGGAATTGGACACATTTATACATGCAAATGAAAATCATTCGTGAGCCATACATTTGACAAATTCTACTAGTTATATATTAATATTTTTTCACATTTTCGTTCCTACTGAAATCCTCAGCTTTGTAAAGTAATAACATTTTTGATCGTAAATACTTGAATCATTGAAACCATGATATCTTTTAACTTTTACCAAACCATTAATTTGACTACGATCGTTTACTACACCATACACGATTCACTTTAATATATATAATAGCTGAATAACCATTTGCATCAGCAATATCACAAGTTTCGACACATGGACAGTCTTTAAACTCTGACAGCTGCATCCTGCCAATACTTCACGAGGTGAAATTTCCCACGAACTTTGTTTAAACAAAACTAATGACGACGAAGAAAGCAGTTTCACCCAGTATAGATAATATGCACCCAAACCTTTTGTTTAATGTCTCCCGATTTGGTAATGCCTAAGTCTGACGTTTTCACGATAATTTTCGAACTGAGCTTCGTGCCAGAATCTTGGAAAACTGTCCTGATTAGTCCCATCTACAAGGGTGGCGAGAGAAAAATCCGTTAAATTATCGTCCGAAAGCTTTATTACCAGTGCTATCAAAAATAATCGAGTTCATCATATCTGATGTCTTGTGGAATCACTTTGAGATTAATAATTTAATCTCCGAAGCACAGCGTGGACTCAAGGAAAAACGATCTTGCGTGACAAACTTGCTATTAGCAAAAGATGCTTAGTCTGAGCTACATGAACCCGGCAACTCCGTGGATGTGATTTATATCTATTTCTCAAAAGCCATCGGTCTTGTCAATCACTAAATACTTTTGTCGAAATTACTCACTTACGGAATAGGGGGTAATCTCATGCATGGATTAAAGAATTGTTAATATCCCGTGAGATGTGAGCGAGAGTCAAAAATAAACTATCCGAGTCGATAAAGTTGCCCGTGGTGAAGAGCACAGCGCACTGCCAGAACACATATCGACGGGCAAACAGATTGTTGGGTATCTTTCGAAGAATATTTGGAAGATTCTCTCTGGTAACGTTACCAAGGATAATGAATGTCTACCTTCGCCCTACGATGGAGTATGCGGTAGAGCTCTGGGCTTCTTGGCAGCGAAAGGATATTGCTATCTTCGATAAAATCTATCATAGAGCAACAAAGTTAGTGATGGGTCTTCGCAATGTTCCGTACACCGAAAGATTGCTACGTCTGGGTCTATGCGACTTTACCCAAAGGAGGATACGACGCGATATTATTCTGACTTACAGAATTGTGTCTACCGAAGGACATCCACTAAAACACTTGCTAGATGTGTGTGATGGGAAAGTGACACGCGGACATACTTATCCCTTTACGTCCCAAGTTCCCGTATTGACTGTCGGCGCCATTTTTTCGCCATACGTGCTATATTTCTTTGGAATTCCCTACATGTGGTGGACTCTCCTTGCCTGGCGGCGTTTAAGGTGACATTGGACTTACATATGCAAAAGAATAACATTCGTGAGCCTTACATTTGATAGTCTCTGTTGCTTTTATACTATTGTATTTTTTCATGTTTTATTAATACCGTCATCCTGTGGTGTTGTAAAGTATTAACTTTTTTAACCATAAATCTTTGAATTTGAATTTGAATTTGAAAAATGGATCATTCCTTGGACCGCTTTTGTTGTTAGTAGTAGCCTACTGTAGTGCAGTCGTCGATGCTTATTTTCGCTGATGACGCAAAGATTTGGTGCAAGATAAACTCCACCGCCGACATGCGGAACCAGCAACGGGATCTCGATATGATTTATACCTGGTCTCAAAGCAACGAGCTGCCACTTAATACTTGGAAATGTCGCCTATTGTCTCTCAACAGCAAGTTGATCAAAGAATGTTATCTAGGCTATACTGTTATTAAACCCGCCTCGTCTGAAAAGATTTAGGTGCGATTATATAGTCTGATTTTGGAAACTCAATGCAACGTCGACTCGCTGCAAGCAAAGCTGAAAGCAACTTGGGTTTCCTTAGAAGAGTCTTGGGTTCGTTTGAGGCCAACATTATTTGCACATTGATTTCAACCTACATCCGTCCTCATATCGAAAATGCCATACCAGCATTGGATCCTTGTATGAAAAAAGATAATCAACTATTGGAAACTTCACAGCGCAGAGCGACAAAACTCGTCCTGGGACTCTCCACATAAAATGAGACTTAGAATATTTAATTTGAATTCGGCTCAATACGGACGGCAACGGTAAGCAATAATCTACATTTGGTCAGTTCTTAATCAAACAAAGCATCCTTGCAGTCGTTCGTTTCATCTTTCCCATAACACACATCTGCGTGGTCACCATTCTAAACTTTACCAACAGCATAGCAGGTTTTAAAGATTCAAGATTTATGGTTGAAAAAGCAATTAACTTTACAATAACCACAGGGTGGAAATATAGGTACATATATATATATATATATATATATATAAGTATAAATAAAATCAAAATCACTGGGACAATGATAGCCTATTAATAGTTTGGGGAAAAATTCGGATTAGCTCTCATATAATCGTCAAGTTTTGATTTGAATATAGATAAGCTGTTTGAGCTTACCAAATCGGAAGGTAGGGAATTCCAAGCAAAGCACACACGTACGGAATAAAAATACCTGCGGCAGTTCCGTTTGGAATGTGGTATTTCCAACTTGCAACCATGGCCACGGCTGTTGCTGGAAGTTCGAAGGTGGAATAATATATCCAGGGGTGGGAAACAGTAGTTAGTATTTTGTATGCGAGGATGAGATCACCTCGCATTCTCCTTTGTGCAAGTGTACTCATTTCCAGTTGTCTGAGTCGCCTGGCGAATGATATATTTTCGAGACCAATGACAAGCTTAGAAGCTCTCCGGTATATGCGATCCAGGAGTAAGATGTCTTTTTGGAACAGCCGCAAATATGCTTTTTCCGTTCGGAATGTGCAATTGTGGATCAGTTTACCTAGTCACGTGGTACAATCTGCAACCATTGACGTTTTCAAGAAATCACTAGATGCCCACATATGCAAGTGTGTTTTTCCCGTTTGACAATAGTCTCTAACAATATTTATATATTTTTTACCATCCGACACGATGTACATTTTTGTGGCTCTTGTAAATCACAGCTTTTACCCGCATATCATTTATGAATAAATCTATGAATCTATGAGTTAATCGTTAAGTGAATGCTTGGATGAATCCAACACAGTAATTTCTCTTCGAATCTCTGTTCGAATATGTTAGTTTTTTCTGAGAAAAATATAATAATAATTTTTCCAGGTTTACATATCATATTTAGCCGTCTTTCGCATACTATGCTCAGCAGTAATTTAATTTTTATTCACCGTATTGCGGGTTACTTGAAGATTATTACTTACTAAGTATTTGTTTGTTGTCAATGGCCGAATCATTGCTTTATTATACGAATTTTATCATCATTTCGGAATTTTTACGAAGATCAATTTCGTAAGAACAATTTGGATTAGCGAGCGTTATTCTTAACATATTTTTTACAGAAACATTATTTGATAATTAGCGGAATAATCGTCCATTATTATTTATCATAATAAATATGATTTACATCTTTAAATCAGCGTTAGAACCGAAAACAATCATGATTTATGCGAACAATATATTTTTTTCAAACATTTGGTACACAATTTGTTTTTTTTTCTTGCGGGAATAATAACGTACGAAGTCAACCGAAAATACCGCTCAAAGCATTGGCGAGGCCACTGAAAATGCTACCAAAACTGAAACCGCGTTTCATCTCATTATCGTAATCTCCATCGTCGTAAACAGGTTCGCATTGAACGGTCGCAACTTGGAAAAGCGCTAAAATGGCGAGCATGTTGAGCAAAATGATGATGTTGCAGTGCATGTTTATCGGGTTAAATTGGTTCTGCTTGCTTGGCGACACTGCCACTTTTATACTGATTTCACATGTTCAAAGACACAAGTGGAACTCTTCAAGTCTACTTATCAGAATTCGTTTTGAATGATTTCGAACTCAGTGCACCTTATTTTTTGAATAAAATCTCCATTCATTTCAAGTTTACACTTGAAGCCTTCTTCAAATTCACAAGTCGTGACACTTTAAAACTATAAGGTCATTTATCAGCTATTTTTGCGATCCACTTCAGAAGTGTCCAACCGAAAACTTTGTCATCTATTGAAATATTATCGTAATGCTATTTAGTTGGTTTGACCTTCACAGTGTCAATTAAAGGTAATTCAATGTCTTAATGGTCTAAAAAACAAATAATTTACGGTAACCATATATTAAAAATATCGGTAACGTATAAAGAGAACAAAGATGTATTATCAGACTGGAAAGTCATCTTATGTAATGAGGTGTTTGGTTGGATTTGGTCAACATATACTTGTTCAGGTTTGATCCATAAATGCCTTGTGTGGGACAAAGATTTCCATAAAAACAAACTGGGACATCAAAGAAGAACCTTTGACAATTTGGTCTAGAGTTTGTTGAATAATTAACTTGTAGCCATGAGATCTGATTCCATGTGCTTCTTGCCGATGAATCAGGTGTTTAATTGGGTGAATCACTGCACGCAGAATGCTAAACAGCGGGATCAAATCATCCGTGACAGGGCGGTACGAAATGTCAAATAGGTTTAGAGTTGCAACCCTCTCCTCGTATGGCCCGTTGTTTAGTCTGGTCACCAGTGTTGTAGAGCAGGGTTATACACGTTGCAGCAAAGCCATGTCCTTCTGTAACCAATGAACAGCGTACTCCATTGTTGGCCGGATATATGTGTTAATTATCCATGGGAGTACCTGCTTTGCGAAACTAACTGAAATCCTTTTGAGCAGTGCCAAGGTTTAACAAAACTTCTTGTATATAACAGACACTGCCGTGAAGACTTCAAGTCACTACTAATCAGCACACTCAGATCCTTCTCTTCATATCAGAACAAAATTATGAGATTTTTATCGTAATGATTCAAGTTTTGAACTCTTGGAATCCCAGTCAAAAAGGTGCGATTACACGTTGAAACTATTATATATTTCTGTTTCGCACATATATAATAATCCAAAATTTATAATCGATATGTAGATATTTTATTTGGAATAATCTTCAAATGCTTCATTCCACAGGATATGTTTTTATACATTATGCTACGTTGATAATCGAATGGTTCGATTTTATTAAAAACAGCTTTCCATTTCATTTATTTTCATTACAAACAGTGAGAATTTTGTCAGTGGTTTATGTACATTACTCATTAAATGCGCAAAGCTGAGCTTTGTTTTGCTTTATATGTAATGAATGTCACCAGCAAGTTGTCCTCTAGTCTTAAGAATACTGCAGTATTAGCTGATTTGGTGTATTCAGAATCAAATGTAGCTTTCGCGTTGAAATATAAAACGTGTTCGTGATTATTTCCAGGCGACAGCTATGGCAGAACTCTTGAAAACAGTTAATGCTATTATCAGTTTTTAATTGTTTCAACAAATGCTAACGACTATGTTAGCAGTAACGGCTATGGAAAATGGTGGGTTACTTAAACAAATCGTTATCCTTCTACTGTAGCATTAAAATATCAGTATAAGTTACCGGGTTTATGTGCAAAAGCTGTTGATATTCACCGACCTAAACAACAAGTATGAATTCTTGGTCCTACGCTATTCGGCATTTATATTGCTGTACAGCTAAGTGGACCCATTTCGGTCAAAAAAATAATTTATCCTTTTAAGAATGCAATGCCAATCGCAAGCTGCTAGATTTAAACCGTTTGACAGCAAGAAACAAGGTATGGTACATGCTATTCATTAAATAGCATAGTATGCCTAAGATGTAGCATTATTTCTCCTTCCCTCTGCAACTAATGGACCGTTCTACGTTAGTATATAATAAATTCGAGCTAACAACCAGCATGGATATTACTAAAGTTTTCGGCCCATAGATTTTATCTCCTGTATTCATCACTATTAAAAATGCTACCTTGGGCTAAACCAAGCATCACTTTTCTCGGTTAAATATTGCGATCACCTAGATCAGGGGTGGGCAAACTACGGCCCGCGGGCCACATCCGGCCCGTTAGGCTTTTTAATCTGGCCCGCCGACCTTGTCCAAACTTGTTACCCTTGTTGTATTTCACTCATTTTGCTATTTGCAATTGTTAATTATTGTGACCTTGAAAATATATACGTTTTGAATCCAACCGGCGCTGTTCGTTCTCTCTCGCTGTGTCTGAGCCGATTGTGTGAGAACTTGTTTGCAACTGTCTGGACTGACTGCAGTGAATGTTTGGACTGTGAGAACCATTAACGCTCACGGATATAACTCCATTTTAGCGAGCTTGCTACTTTATTCGTTACCTGAACTGAACTTCCATCTTAACGGATTTAATCAAGCCAATTCCTGCATTACTGTTCGTACTCGGAATCTTCGACATCGTGGAGAATCAGTATCCTTCCCATCACAATTTCCTTGCTCAACTCACTTCAGCCTTCGGTGAGTTATTTTGAATTTTCTATCTGTATATCTTTATACAACATTGTAGCTATTATTTTTGTAATCTCTGATAGATTTTTGTAAGCCCATACCGCTACACCCTTAATGGACGTGTGGACCGTTTTTTTAAGCATGTGAGACGGCAGAGCCATGCCGGACGCCAGTTGTAAACAGACTTCGGAAGTGAGGTGACGCTTGTAAAATTGGTCTCCGTGCTTCAATTTTCTGCATGTAATAACTGATAAACCCTGAAAGTTTAGACAATGATAATTTTCTACTTTATTTGTAGACATTTGAGCCCTTCTGTGAAAATGAGTGGACCAAAGAGAAGGAAAGTGGACAGCGAATGCCGAGTTTTTAATAAGGAGTGGACAACAAAATACTTCTTCACCGAAGTCCGGTCAACGGCTGTATGTCTGATATGCCAAGAAGCTGTTGCGGTTATCAAAGAGTACAATATCAGCCGTCACTTTGACACGAAGCATGCAAATTATGCTAGCAAGCAGTCAACACAAGAACGGGCGGCTACTGCTCAAAGGTTGGCAGCTCATTTACACAGTCAACAGAACTTGTTTCAAAGACAAACAGCAATTCAAGAGTTAAGTACCAAGGCAAGTTATTTGCTGACATTCAAATTAGCAAAGGCTGGCAAGCCTTTCTCCGAAGGCGAGTTTTTGAAAGAATGCATAGTAGAGACAGCTGGTCTCTTGTGTCCGGAGAGCAAAGGCAAGTTTGAAAAAATCAGTTTAGCACGCAGAACAGTGACTCGCCGCGTGGAACTGATCGACGCAGATATACTCAGATTGTTAAACAAAAAGGCAGAGTCCTTTAAGTTATATTCACTAGCACTGGATGAAAGTAACGACATAAAAGACACTGCTCAGCTCCTAATTTTTATCCGAGGGATTAATGACAGTTTTGAGATAACAGAGGAGCTTTTGAGCATGGAATCACTGAAAGGGAAAACGACAGGAAAGGACTTATATGAACAGGTGTCTGCTGCCATCGAGAGAATGAAGCTACCCTGGAGTAAACTTGCCAATGTCACTACGGATGGATCGCCAAATTTAACTAGAAAAAACGTCGGGCTGCTGAAAAGAATCCAGGATAAAGTGAAAGAAGAAAACCCTGACCAGAATGTTGTTTTTCTTCACTGCATCATTCATCAGGAGTCTCTGTGTAAGTCTGTATTGCAGCTTAATCACGTCGTGGATCCGGTTGTAAAACTTGTTAACTTCATACGAGCAAAGGGACTTAATCATCGTCAGTTCATTACGTTCCTGGGAGAAACTGATGCGGATCACCAGGACCTACTTTACCATTCTCGCGTCCGCTGGTTAAGTTTGGGGAAAGTGTTTCAACGAATCTGGGATCTCAAAGAGGAGATTCGCTCATTTTTGTTGTTAGTGGGAAAATCCGAAGAATTCCCCGAGCTGAGCGACACAACCTGGCTATGTGACTTTGCATTTGCTGTGGACATATTTTCACACATGAATGAGCTGAACGTGAAGCTACAGGGGAAAGATCTGTTTGTGCACGACATGTACACAAATGTGAGAGCCTTTAAATCCAAGCTTGGTTTATTCTCCAAGCAAATGTCAAACGAATCTTTCGCACATTTCCCCACCCTGGCTGTGCAGAAAGAGGCCGCCCGAAATGCGAAGAAATACTGCAAATCACTGGACGACCTGCACATGGAATTTTGCCGTCGGTTCTGTGATTTTGAAAAAATTGACAAGTTACTTCAACTGGTGTCTTGTCCTCTTTCACAAGACCCCGAATCAGCACCGCAGGAGCTGCAATTGGAACTGATCGATCTTCAGTCTGACTCCATCTCAAAGGAGAAGTTCAAGTCTCTTAAACTGAATGAATTTTATGCTTCACTTAACGAGACCACGTTTCCAAACCTTCGAAGGACTGCACAGAAGATTTTGGTGTTGTTTGGCTCGACCTATGTGTGTGAGCAGACGTTTAGCGTCATGAAAATCAACAAATACCATCACAGATCCAAGTTAACAGACCAACACCTTAGATCTGTCCTGAGAATTGCCACAACAAAATTAACTCCAGACCTCGATGCACTGGCAAAAACAGGAGACCAACAACACTGTTCCCACTGAAATTGGTGGGGTTTTCTGCTGTTTTATGAAAAAAATGCATATTGAAAGTTTGTAAGTAAGGCAATTTTTGCTCTTTTTTTAGGCAATTATAAAAGCAATATAAAAAAGGCAATTTTTTTCAAGTTTTGAGGGCTATTTTTTGGTAACCCTAGTGATGAGGACTCTTTTCCATATTTGACAGTTAATAAATTGGATTGTATTATTAGTACAGTGCTATGAGGTTTACATACACTAAATGTAATATTTTAGTATATATCTGGCCCAAACACTCCATCCAAATACTCCTGGTCAAATCAAATTTTGGAACCCATTATGGCCCGTGAGTCAAAAAGTTTGCCCACCCCTGACCTAGATACTTCGGTTGATAGGGAGTCTGTTGGGTCAATCAGAAGATGTCTGGAAATAAAAAATGATGATTAGTACCGCCGGCAAATTAAATGCAGCAAAACCTGAACCATCCATGCGAGACACGAAGGGAAGTGGAATGCTCTTTATTTCCGGCACATCCCTCAAAACTTGAACATAAAGTAGATGGAGTGAAACAAATGAAGTTTTGCTTTCTGGGCATATTATCACTACTGAGATAGCATACCCCGATGGCGCGGACTTGTAGATATAACATTCGACACGAAAGTAACGACTTAGGAATTACTTAATCTTGACTGTTCATTTCAGTAGAATAATGTTTAGCATTATCTTCATTCTTGAGAAAAGCGAGTGCTGCATTTTTACTGTTCAATGAACAACCTGCTGACAGCATGTGACCGAGTACTGAATAAGGATGTTAATATTTTGGGAGAGATTTTGACTCCAGAATCTGATTTTAAAATCATATGAGACTGTGTGAGTTATGAAATAATCATGCGATTGCGATGTACAATCATGGTCGATATACATCAAAAGAGAGACAACTATTTTTAATGAATCCACAGAAATAAAATTGATGACCAATTGAGTAGTGATTATCTGTTAATGTTACTTACCGAAATTCTCGAATTGTAATCTACTGGCAGTAGATTAGCGCTTGAATATTATAACATGATTTTCACAACTCAAATAAAATTTCCGGAATAATCAACCAGCAAGTGCCCTTTTCAGGTATAGCATGAAATGAAGTAATGTTTTTTGTTGGTTGAATGGAGATAGCTCTTGAATTCAAACCACGATTTTACTTCAAATTTATTACTAAATTCGATTCTGATTATAAGTAGTAAAAACATACAAAGATATTTATATATGCTACAGCATATTGCTGAGATTATTTAAGATATAAGCATGATTTTATTGTGAATTGTATTAAAATGATGTCACGAGGCATTAATGAGCATTAGTTGAAGTGCACCTCTTCAGAATTATGCTCCGCATCAGGGATCTTCTTCCTCTAATTGAACTAGCATCACTAGCTCGTGAGTTCCATCTTCCGGAGCGGAGACGCACTACGTACTTCAGAATTTTAGTCATGGCAGGGGTTAACTCTTTTGTAATTTCTGGTTTTCACAATTTGGGAAACCATTATTCTAGGAAAAAATGCAAGAATTTTCATTTCAAATCTCGCTTAAGATTCTTAGTGTATTTATAAGTTTTTATGGCATATACAATTGAAGCCTGTGCATAATCCTCTTGAAATATTTAGAATTCTTAGAAATATTTAGAATTCTTCATCAAACAACTTGTCTTACTGTGAGTAATATTCAACTGAAAATCGATTTTTTGGATAACAATAAAACCCTGGGTGCGAATTTAACCACGCACGTATTGAAAGGAGATGGGCACAGTGCATTATCAGTTGAATAATTGCTATTACCGTTTTATCCTTTGAGATCTGTTTGATTTGAAACTCTAAATGAATAAATCATATGATTGGCATCGGCTGAATTTTATGTCAAATCATGAATTACATGACAATCCACCCATGGTACTACACTACTGAAAATTTTGAAGATTTATATGACGATACTTTAATCTTTTGGTATTTGTTACGTCAATTTTTTCGTATAAATGCTCACAAAAGTGGCTGATGCCAAACCTTTATATCGACTACATAACATCAGCTCTAAATCTTTGTTATTTACAATCTGTGAACATGTGGCTTTATTTTGTGATAGCCTAATGTGTGAATCGCGATAAAAATGGGGAAGTTTGTATATTGTTAAGCATCGTTGCACATACTTCTGTGATATTATATTAATTTAAATGTCATTCCTTTACTTGAAAAACTCAGCAAAGCATCGTCAAATGAAGAAGAAGGAATTCAGAGCTTTCAAATTATTGTCCATTTTTCTACATAAAACTTCTAGAAGAGTGATCATTTTATCAGGTTTTAAGCAAACTTTCCCTATTCACAATGGAATGACAGTTATTACATAGAATGAAGCATATTCCCTTTGGTAAAATTTTATTTGCAGTTAGCTATGTTAGACTTGATGGACTTAGACAGCTTCGCTTAAGTTGAGTCAGAATATATGATCGTGAGATAGCATATACACAAAATTAATCTAAGCAAATACACCATGGCGGAACGACACTGCGTAATTTGAAATCATTCGGTTTGCACCGTTCTTCTCCACCATACGTTTAGGCCGATCACTCATTAAAAGCAAGAGGTAACTTGAATGCTCGACTTATTACAAACTGGTTCGTAGCCGTTCTGTTCAACCTAAATTCTTATACATTTTTTTGCTCTACAATTAAATTGGAGAGTTTATTATGTAACAAGGTTGTCGTACATCTATGGAGCCATTGTATTTATTTGCGTTTGCGGCAACCTATCAAAATATGATACTCATTCACGAATATTTTAGATCGGACAATGAACACCGAAACTCAAGTAAGCGCTGAAATATATTTAATTGTTGATAATTCGTTTACACGGATAAAGTCATTCACTTTTACTTCATGTTCTGTTCAATCGCGAAGAATATCGGCATCGAAATTATGATTACTTATGCTATTGCATCCGTTTGTGATGTTTTGTGTGCTCCAGTCCCTTATCGTATTAGATATAAATCCACAGGCCACATGAATAACGAGAATAAACGGGTGCTGTTCTCTGGAATTGATTCAAGATTGCTTTAACGAAAAACATGTAATGATTGAACAACAAAGCTGTCGATTTGTTTCAATTCCTACACGTGAAAACTTTCTGATAAGCGCATTCGGATCCTGAACCTACTGTCTTTACCTGATGAATGCAAACAGCACAAAACCGGTCTGGGGTGTGTTTGATGGAAATGCATGTAGATGAGCTTTTCTGATAATTAATTCAACATACTAATAAAATCCATTCGACCTCACATTCGACCGCACAAACAAATGAGTGGTTAAGAGGTTTTTATTTTATGACTGCTCACGAGTACCGCTTCCTTCGAAACAATTAACATTTCAGATGCTTCGATGGGCGAGGTAGCTGTGTGCTAATACTCTAACGACAAAATTTTAACGCGAAACCTCATCAGATTTCCTGTTATATTTGGTTTGAAGGGTAGCTGAATTATTGGAAATAACGGACATGGTGTTAAACAGAAACTTTAGCATTTGTTTCGAGCAACGCTAATTAATATCACCTGTGGACGTCTGGATACTGATGTTCTTTATGATAATTGGAAAAAAGGAATACTCTCGGGTCATAGCAAGCCTACATTTACAATTGACCACTATTTACATTCAATTACTCATGTAAAAAAGCTTACGCACTGGTCTGCCTGGGTGGAAATTATTAACAATTTGTGGTTACGTACATAAAACTCAAACGTTAAAGCTTCATTAATTCCCGACTGTGTATACACTATATGAAAAATTAAGCAAATGGTTCAAGATTACCTATTAAAATTTGATTGAGCAATAAGTTGAAACCATAATAAATTATCAATATGTTGCTGTTGTTTGATTACCCTACAAATACAAGTTATAAATCCGGACAAGCAAATCTGAGAAAAGTTGTACCTGCACGTGAGCGCGCATCAAAACAAAACAGAACAAAATTTCCGTGCTTTCTGTAATTCTCAAAGGAACGGTCAATATATATAAATTATCGAAGGAAACTACCTGTAGCAAATATATACTTATTCAAAATAGCTGAAAACATAACCAAATGTGGATTCCAGAACTTATAATTACTAGCTTGAAATCTGTGTCAGTAATAAGAAAACAACAGCGAGAGTGTAAAATTTATGACATATATTTCCATCGAATGCGCGATTTTATTTATTGAGTATTTTGCTCGTAAACTGCAGATTGAACGGAGAATGAACGCATTAATTATACTAGCTGATGCTTAAAAAACCCACTACATGCTTTTTGGAATAAATGAGATCTAAAACGAGATACTTTGCTCAAGGCATGGAAAATTATTTGAAAGTAGTATGCGGGTTCGCAGATAATTATATGGAATCACATCTGAAGGCATCACAACGTAAAAAGAAATAAAACTCTAATTTCATTAACTGAATTTCGGGTGTCTTATTAAGTTTATATAAATTATTTCTCGTTTACTTCAGGTATACTTTTACTGAAAATACCGTATACTCTATGGCAAAATTGCACTTTATTGGAGACAAACCCAAATAATATTAATGTAAAAGATTTTTTAGAAATTTCTCCGATATATATATATATAATATGAAAAATGTTGTGCTATACAATGAATTGTTACTCAAAGTTTAAATGGCGTATGTACATCCAAACTTGGTCACTTCCAAGCATCCACTGTTTGGTCATTTATGGATCACCCAATTGAGTGAGGCTTCAGTTTATAAATTTCAATACCCAATGTTCTTTTTTAGAATTATTTTTTAGTGTGAACACAAAGAGGTTCAGTGGTTCATCAGTCCCAGATTAATTATCAATAATATATAATTTTCCACGAGTTGCTCGTATGATGTATATCTGGTTGATGCTTTTTAAAACAATAAACTCCCGAGTTGTGCAAATTTTATTTACTGTTTAACTGATTATCAAAAGTAAATTGCGAACTAAATGTCAAACTGAGAAACTAGAGTCAATTTGATTTACCGTACTGTACGTATTACTACAATTATGACACGACAGTATATAGATTGTCAATAGAGTATTGCGAATTTTCTGCATTATCACAAAAGCTTCCTGTCACTAAATCCATTATTATCGAAAGTGTTTGAATTATATGACTGTTTCTAACCGTTGACTTATAATGTGCAATTAAGTGCATTGTTTCCCATTTTCCATCAATTTCTGATCGTTCAAGGGCTGATGAAAAAGTATGATTTGTATTGCTCGTGAAAAATCATTTATTTATTAAAGCAATATATATATGCGATCTATTTATATATATTTAAGTATATGTATAGTGCGAAAAAAAGAGTACATCCAAATAATGATTTATTGATGGATGTAAAATCGAATTTTTACTGGAAATATTCCTGATAAATTTCACATACGATTAAGATCTTCCAACTAATTAAAAATAATCGTTATTGCAATTGTTAGCAGTGTATACTTAAAATATCCTGTTTTTTAGTCTTTATACTTATTATTTGGTAATTGTA